>CAOKZL010002028.1:0-250273 GCA_948472985.1 Iguana delicatissima
TTTACAGTCCTGCACTCAATTTTATCACTGATCCAGACTTCCGGGAAAGCTTTCACTCACAGGTCGTTGGTCACACAATACACAGGGGCAGGAGCTTTAATGGCGGCCCAGCAGTGCACGGCCGAAATCTCAGCTGGTCCCTGGTCTAACTTCCATAGAAACCCGTTCGCGTAGTCAACAGTGAGCTTGTTTCTCCAGAGGAAACCGATGCTCAGAAGGCTGTCATCCTCGCCCTGGTTCTCGCATGCCCACAGCTGAAAACGGAACGTCTCTATGGACATTGGGATGTTTGTCCATGCTCGAGCTAGGTGACCCCCCCATATACAGAAAGCTGGACACTCTTGGGTGTGGGTTCACCATGCTTGACCAATTTGGGGTGCAGCATGTTCAGTGCCGCACCAGAGTCCACAAGAAGGGTGGCAAGAGCCTTTTCCCTCTCGGTCCCTATGCCTGCCTTCACCCAGAACCTTCCCCACTTGTCTGGCTTCAGCTTAGCCACTACATTGCGGAGAAGCTTCCTGGACTGAGGGCACCCCTATTCCTGCAAGTCTAAGGTCGGGTAGTATCCAGAAGGGGGTGGGTCATGGCCTGGACCGGCTGCGTACCACCTGCAGGAAGCTGTTTGTCCAGAGCTTCCAAGAGCTCTGATGTGGGCCGTTTGTCGAACTGGCTCATGTCCAGTCCACACTTTGTTAGCATGCCCCAGATTCTAACTCTGTCCGAGGAGTACGTCTGGGCTGTAGGATTGTACCCACCAGACGTCTCCTGGGGAAAGCCAGACTCAGAGGGCTGTTTGGGGGCAATGGGTTGCTGTGGGGGGTTCCTTGCCTTGCCTGGCTGGCTGTGGGTGTCCCTTCCCTGCCACTGCTTGTTGTCTTGTCGGGTAGCTGGGTGCGAGCTCCAATTCCCACATGGAATGGAACTCGGCACCATCTTTCTGTGTTGGGAATGGGGCCCATAGTTCGAGTATATCACCTCAGCTATAGGTTCCCAATTCCCTGCATCTCTCTTTTGGCCTTGATGGGGGGTCGGAGGGAGCCAGCCTCCTGTAACAGGTCCGCAACCCGACGGAGGTTGTTCCCAAAGTCTTCCCAAGTTGTCGTGGCCGGATCCACCAGACCTAGGGCCATCTTCGTTTCATGGTTCAAGCCTTCGTACAATAGAGTTTTGAACTCCACGATGTCAAAGTCGTACCCATGGGCAGTCAGGGGGACCTTCTCAGCCAGAATGGCGAGTAGGGGCAGGGGAGGGGTGAGTGGAGGTGGGTGGGGCAAGTGGCAGGTGGAGGTGGGTGGGGTGAGTAGCAATGGGGGGCAGGCAGGGAGATTCCTATTTTTTGCACCTCCCTGACATTGGCGCCCAGGTACACATCCCAGTTGCCCCACCCTAGATCTGTCTCTGGTGGGGAATAGGATCCTTCTTACTCCCCCTTCCTGAAACTGGAGACTTTTTGTATTAATGGGTATAAAAAGAGTCTGCAGTTTCTGAAGTGGAAAATAGGATCCTTCTTACTTTTCTCACTTTCCATTTCCAAAGCTGGAGGCTTTTTCAGAAGTGGGGAATAGGATCCTTCTTACTCCCCATTACAGAAGCTCCAAAAGCTTTTGAAGGAAGGATCCTTCCTTTTCAAGCTCATTGCATAACATATTTGCTGTTCCCCTCTGATAAACACATCCAGCATTCTGAGGGCGAGTTTTGCCTTTCGCTCTTAGGAAAAGTTTTAGAAGGTTCCTCCAATATGCACTAAAAATAGATAAATCACGAGTTAAATCAAGGCAGTGCATAATTTATTTTCAAGTTGAGTCATTGAAGAAACTTAAGTCCAACTTGAGTCCAAGTCAATTGGCTTGAGTCTATGTCACTTGCTATTCCAAAACATATGGCCTAAGGATTGTGTCATGGTGAAATTTCATAGTTGCTGTTGTGCAGAAATTTCAGCTTCCTTATTCTGTCTACTTATATGGTTCTGTATTGAAGCCTCATGTATTTTCAGCCTCTGAAAATTCCATCATAAGTTCACGTTATGGTCATCATAAGCTGGAAATGACTTGAAGGCGCACAACAAAAAACAGCAATTGAATTCTGAACTGAGCATCAGTCATTAGTTTCACTCTTCTGTACATATTAGTTCCTTGGTTCTTATTGCCACTATGGGTACTTGTTCCATTCTTTTGGGGTATTGTTTTTAACAATTTTTTTGAATCTGCATTAGGGCTTTACCAAAAGTTTTTAAAACCTACTTGTGGTTGGGAATAAAATGCTGCAGCTGATGCAACACTTTGACAGAATGGAATTGACAGAAAATAGCTCAGGACTACAGAAACATCATTTGGATATTAAAAACAAAACTGAGAGCTACTGCAACAAATACTGCAGCCTCACAATACATTTGCCCTGTCCAGAGAGTCCTTTTGACAAAGATCTTAGCAACCTTCCCACCCATTACTGGACCTTTGTGTTTATTTAAAGGAAATGCTACTTCCAGATATTGAGAAGACTTCTATTACTATTAATTCATACCTATACATACAGAAAAAGAGAGAGAGGGAGGAGGGGAGAGAGAGAGAGCGAGATCATGTGCTTACTGTTCTCCATGGATCCATTTAAAGCTATGGAAGAGTGTGGAAGATAATATCTTAGCTAGGAGACAGAAGAAAGGTTCCCTCTCAAGCAATTAAGATTCAGCTCTTTATTGTGGCCTCATTTCCAGTCCAGCAACATTGATAGGATGTATTTACAAAAATATATTTACAATGAGAGCAACTTAATGTAAAATATATTACTGCTTCTCTTCCTAACATGTGGATCAAAGCATGCTCTGTCATCCCCAGCTGCAAAGCACAAGCGTACCTCAGTCAGCAAAGCAAACGTGTTTTCAGGCATTACTTCTTTGAACAAAAAATGTTGTACCAGAAGCAGAAATAACTTGAGAAGAATAGGGATTGTTTGTTACACCACAACAGGAAGGGCAGTTCAACATGCTTTCACTAAACTTTTTCTTCAGAACTTGCTATATGCACACATGAAATCAAACAATCTGGTCAGATAAGCTTTGCAAAAGTAAACCAAAATATTTTGAGCCTTTAAGAGACCACTTGAAGGTTTCCTCAAAAAGGCTTTTCTTTTACCAGCCTGCACTTACCATTTCCATTTTGATGGCCGAATTTATAAATTTATATTTGTGCTGGGGGCAGTTAGAGAGGCAGGCTTATCTTCTCTCTCCTTTTTTCTGTTTTGCAGTTCATGCATGCCTAAATAGGGATTCTGGAGGCAGCTGCTGTTTACCTTGTCCATTGTAGGCAGGTGCACAGGTTTAGAGTAGGATCAGGTACAATAGAATCCAATTCTTTCCCAATCCAGGTGTTACTGCATTCCTTTTTTTTACTGTAGAATGCTGCAGCAACCCATCATCAAAATTCTCTCTTTCTCCAGCTCTCCTTCACCATCCTCCCAGTATTGACACTTCTGAAACACTTCCATCTTGACATATAACGGGGAAGTGAAGGTGGGCTGAGAGGGCATAAAAAGTGTTTGTTAAAAGGGGCTTCTCTTTTGGAGGCTTTGTTAACTGAGGCATGCTTGTGCTCCTTCTGTGTTCCCATCCCTACATTTCTGTTGCTGACACTGGGATCATCTTGGTCTTAATTGTGAAAAAAAGAATATTCACTGATATTTCTGCAAATGGGTTTTATCCATGGTCCTTTCCTCACTACACTATTATAGAGCTATTACTCTACTTCTAACATCCTATGGAATTCTGGGGTTTGCAGTTGAGGGAGGGACATTTGGAATTCTCAGCCAGCGAGCTCTGTGGCCTCAGTAAACTACAAACCCCAGAATTCCACAGAATGTGGAAAGTGGAATAATAGCACTGTAACAGTGCAGTGCAGAAAGTCTCTAACAGTTCCAGGAGCACAGGACTTCCAGGGCTGAGGTGGGATGGGATGGGGAGGAAATACTGCACTTTATCTGACCTTTTACAACACTTTGTGATGAAGAAATGCAATAGCTTCACAACAAGCATGCAGCCTAAATTGGTTTTGTGGGTTTCAAACATTTTTCTCATAGTACTTCGGTCAGTTGCAATCCATGCTGCACTTTGAAAGCATCCCAAAGAAATCTCATTGGGCAGGATTAAATTTCTTTCAAAGAGCAAGTACTATCTTGCTGGAAACCATTCAAAAGAGTTTCCACCTACATAGCAGGCAGTGAGCACTTTGCACCCACAAAAAAACACTCTTCTTCATGTCTCCCAAATTTATGGCTGCAGTGGCAATACCTTCAAAGTAGAGATAGCATTATGCTGTGAATTTTCCAGCTCACTGGAAATTTGGGCTCAGATGAAAGTACATGATCAAGTCCAGGTAGTAAGGGCCATTTCACACCTGGGAGGGAGGATCTTTCACAGAAGTGTTTTGTGCATGGGAAACAACATCGGAAAATCTGCAGGTAGATTATCATAAATAAGAACCAAATGTGAGTATCTGAGTTGGGAAGCTGTGATCAATCATCAACAATGTGCTTCACATATATTTATTTGCTGAGTGACTGCATCAGGAAGTACTTTACATATGGGAATGAGCCATCACTGATGTCATGCCACAGCTAGAACTTTCAAAGTACTGTCATCCAGAAACAGGGCATAAGGAAACCTCTTTGCAAACTGCAAGTGGGTGGACTATCAAGAGGTTTTACATTTTCTTTGCTGTTTTCTCCCAGACAGTGTTTGTTATGCTTTGTATATATAGACATACATATTTGTGCATGTGTGTTCACAGTGTGTGTATATTACATATATAGCATCTTGTGTGTGTGCACATATGTATGTGCCTTTCGGTTGCTTGTTGAGTTGTGGCTACCCTATGAATGTCATAGGGTTATCTTAAGCAAGGAGTACTCACAGGTGGTTTTGCCAGTTCCTTCCTTTGAAATAAAGCCTACAGCACCTGGTGTTCCTTGGTGGTCTCCCACCCAAGTATTAACCAGAGCTGACTGAGGGGCGATTTCCACAGTACGCTGTTATACTGCTATTATTCCACTTCCTACATTCTACGGAAGCTTGAGGTTTTCAGATTAGGGAGGGGCATTTAGAATTCTCAGCCAGAGAATTCAGCTTCCTTATTCTGGCTACTTATGTAGTTCTGTATTTTCAGCCTCAGAAAACTCCATCATGGGTTCACGCTATGATCATTATAAGTTGGAAATGACTTGAGGGCACATAACAAAAAACAATTGAATTCTGAACTGGGCATCAGGTTTTAAGTTTCACCCTTTTGTACATCATAGTTCCTTGGTTCTTGTTGCCACTATGGGTACTTGCTCCATTCGTTCGGGGTATTGCTTATAACAATTTTTTTGGATCTGCATATTTCAGATTAGGGAGGGGCATTTAGAATTCTCAGGCAGAGAGCTCTTTGGCCTCAGCGAACTACAAACCTCAGAATTCCACAGAATGTTTGTTGGGAGTGCTTTGAGGGTTTTCCTGCATGGCAGGGGGTTGGAGTGGATGGCCCTTGCGGTCTCTTCCAACTCTACATTTCTATGATTCTATGATTCTATGTGGAAAGTGGAATAATAGCAGTGTAGGGTGGAAATGGCCTTTGTAGCTTCCAAGATCTGGACCCTTTGGGTCATCTAGATCCCCTCGGTGTATATATTACTGTTGCCCTGTGCCTTCAAGTCGTTTCTGAGTTATGGCAACCCTATCGTGGAGTTTTCTGGGACTGAGAGTGTGTGACCTGCCCAAGGTCATTATTATGTTCTGTTTTTATTACACTAATTTAATTCATATATTTCATATTTAAGACGTAAAATATTTTACATTCATGTTTAAAAAATTTTACCTTGTAATCTGGTATTTTTCTAAAACTGTCTCTTCCAGGGTTTTTATTATGGTATCGTATCTTATTATTGTATTTTGCTTTTTAGATTAATTACTTGCTATGTTGGATTAAAATAAATGTACACAAGCACACACACCTATATACACATGTACATATAAAATTTTAAATGTTACAAATTTAGAAATTATGTTTTCAAATTTCATTTTAAGTTGAAATGTTAAGGTTATCTCGCTATATTTTATGTCTGATGTTTGTAGAAGATTTTGACAAAATTAATTACTGTCCCAATTATATTGTTTTAGTTCTGCTCAAATTTGCTGGTGGTTCGCCGTAATAAAATTTTGAATTTTGAAGGTCACCCAGTGGGGTTCCATGGCGGAGCAGTGGGTCGAACCCTGCTGGTCCACGGCTCAAGCCACTATGCTACACTCTATACACAGGGCAGTCAGAAATACAGCACACACAGGTGGGCCATTTCCGCACTAGACTGTTATAGTGGTATTATTTCACCTGGGACATCCTAAACCCCTCCCTAAACTGCAAACTCCAGGATTCCATAGAATGTTGAAAGTGGAATCATCGCCCTGTAACAGCCCAGTGCAGAAACGGCTGTGGACAAACCCAGGCAATAGTTTCGTAGGCTATTTCCACACTACATTGTTATAGTGCTATTATTCCACTTTCAACATCCTGTGGAATCCTAGGGTTTGCGGTTTAGGGAGGGGGCCTTTGGAATTCTCAGCCAGAGAGCTCTTCTTGGGCCTTGGTAAACTACAAACCCCAGAATGCCACAGGAGGTTGAAAGTGGAATAATAGCACTATAACAATGTAGTGTGGAAATAGCCATAATCGAGCAGAACCGGTGAATTGTCCCAAAGAGGTGAGGCAGCTGCAGCAGGCGTATGCTTCTTGTTCTTGGCCATTTCCGCACGAGACTCTTATAGCGCGATGATTCCACTTTCAACCTCCTATGGAATCCTGGGGTTTGCAGCTCCGGGAGGGGCCGGCCGGAACTGCAAACCCCAGGATTCCATAGGAGGTTGAAAGTGGAATCATCGCTCTATAAGAGTCTCGTGCGGAAACGTTCCTTGTTGTTGTCCTTTCCGACGTACGGCGACCCTAAAGCGAAGCTCCCGGGGAAGGGGGTTTCGTAAGCTATCCCATTGGAAAGCGGGGCCTGGGACGGGGCGGGAAGCGGGATGACAAACGCAGCCTCACCCACTTCCCGAAGAGCCGGAGGGGAATTCCTCCGGAGCGAAAGCCCGCGCGGGGGCCGCTTTCGCTTCTCCTCAGCCGGGCGCGCCGGCGTGGAAGGAGAGCCCTCTGTCGCTTCCGCGGTCGTTGAGAAACGATCCCCGAGCGAGAGGAGCTCCCTCCCGTTTCCCCAGCACTCGAGCTGATGGGTGGCGATCCTGTACGTGCGACGGCATTTTCTTTTAAGCAGTAACTTTGTGGGAAGGAAAGAAACGGCTGCGGCTTCTTTTAAAAGTGTTTGTTTGGTCAAACTTCTGGCAGGCATCCCTCCTCTGCCTTTCTTCCGTTCCCGGCCAGAGGAAAATGCGTGGAGAACCAAAAAGTGTGAGGAAAGGGGGGTGTTTGTAGGACGTCTCCCCCTCTCCTCTCCGCTCGCTCGACGGCTTCCCTCCTGAAAGCTACGAAGTGGCCGAGAGTCTCTCTTTCCCGAGGTTTCTTCGGGCCACCGGGCCCCTTGGCGACGTGAGTACGGGAACCGGGTCCCGTAGAGATCTCCGGGCCTTTCCCCCGCTTCCTCTTCAGGATGGGTGGCTGGAAGTTTTGGTCCTTCCATTCCCTGGCGCACGCTCTTGGGCCTTTCACTGAGGGTTGGAAAATCTGGCGGGAAGCCCTTCCTCTGAGAGGAGAAGGGAGGCTTTCCGCATCACCTGTTAGATTTCTGCCTGCCGGGCTGCGAAAAGCGGGTGACAGACAAGAGTCTGCTGAGCCATTGATCTTTTCTGCACTACATGGTTATAGTGCTATGACTCCACTTTCAACATCTTGTGGAATTCTGGGGTTTGTAATGTACTGAGGCCAAAAAGCTCTCTGGAGTAGAATTCTAAATGCCACTCCCAGGATTCCATAGGATGGTGAAAGTGGAATAATAGCACTATTAACAGTGTAGTTCAGAAAGCCCCATTAACTTCACGCCTTGCTTTGTGAAAGCCAACATTTTTTTAGTATTATTATTAAATATAATAAATTTAAGCCTACACACTCTTATCTGGGAGGAGGCTTATTTCTAGGGAGGCACATACAGGATTGCTTTTTTCTTAATTTTAAATAAGAAAAATGGGCATGGGAAGGCCTACTAAGTGGAATGTGCTTGGAGTGTAGTGGAGTCTCCTTTGGAGGTATGATTATTATTATTGTTATACATGTACAATATAATAGCAATACCCTAAACAAGACGTATTACCAACAAATAAGGAGCAAAAATTTGATTTTATCTCATATTATTTTTCTTTTTTTCTTCACACCTTGCTTTATGAAAGCCAACACTTTTTATTATTAAATATGATAAATGTAAGCCTCTACACGCTTATCTGGGAGGAGGCTTATTACTAGGGACACGCATACCGGATTGCACTGCTTTTTTCTTAGTTTTAAATAAGAAAACAATGCATGGGAAGGTCTACTTTTTGTTGTTTTTCAGTTTGTAAAATAATTTTTTTATTACATTAGTGGTATAGTGTGTCTCTTCAAAGTCAAGTGCTGTGCAACTTTTCCCTGACTCTGCAGTCTATTAAATAGTCAGGATTCTGTAGACAGTCAGTCAAACAAGTCATCATCTGTCCATTCATCCTCCTCCATTTTAGATCTCTTTGCAATGTATTCATCATCTTCATAACCTTTCCTCTTCTTTATATTTGCATTAAGAGCAAGTTCCAGACTGACATTTTTCTAGGTTCTGTTTTAGAGCCACAGTTTCTTCTGGATGTGATAGCTCTTTTTTTTTTAAATAGATTTTTCATGCATTTCATGCCGTCCAACAACTGGGTGAAGGAAGCTTTCTTCTGTTTCAGCATTAGGCTTCCTGACAAGTCACTTTCCATATTAATGCCTGCCCTAGATGCACTGGACAAAATGGCCGTGAATGCTATCTGAGAAGATGTATATAAGAGGCAAGCATGTGTCAAAGCTCTCAATTAAGAAAGCCATCAGCAATCTTCCTCAATGTCTCAGGATTCTCAAACAGAATAGAAATTGGAGAAGTTGCTTTTGGAATTTGACTTTGGGGATGGGTACACAGATAATACTGTGTGAAAATAGTAGAGTATGTACAACCTGGCTTGAGTTGGTGATGACCATTTCTTTTGTGTCCAATTTTCCCTTTGTATAGACAAAATCACTATAGAAATAGTAAGGAGCTACAAAGAAGAGAGTGGACACAGGCTGGGGGAACTCCTAAAATCCCTCAGCTGGCATGACCACTAGGAGCTGTAGTAAAAAAAAAAAAAAAAGTAATTTTCCCAAATCTGATTTGCTGTTGGAGATTTTCTGGCCTTTTTGCCATCTCCCCCTCCCAGTCAGCCTTTTAATGAATGACCCCTCCTCACCCCCAAAGTCTTTCTCTGGGGCTTACAGCAGTTTCAGAGGTCAGGAATTAAATGAAGAAAATGGCACAAGGAGGGGTGTTGAAATCAACAGGTCCTTCAGTTCAAATGGTCAGAATTAAAGACAGGCTCACAGCTAAATGGCAGATTTCAAGTTAAGAGCCATCTCAAATTAAAAGATTAGTATGTTGGCACTTTATATGGAAAAAAAAAACAGCTGGGAGGTCCAGTCATGCTTCTCCCCTGTCAGATATTGTGCAAACTGTCCCAGAGCGTCTGGAGAGCAACTGTTGGAACTGATGCTGACAGTATAGACCTTTGATGTCAAGCAACAGGGATTTTTTGGTGCAGAGTATTAGCATGTTCCAAGCAGATCTCTCCACCCTGCTCAGTTTGCCACTTTAAAATATGTGCCACATCTTGCATTCGATAGGAGGTCCATGATTTTATATTCATGGACTTTTGTCTTCAAATTAAAGCATCAGTCCTTGGAGGGATGCCTGTCATGTCCAAATTCAGAGTAGTGGTGCATGGGTTACATGAACTCTTCGCTGCATTATATTCCAGGTTTAAATCCTCAGTTCCAAGTTGCTACAATCCTTGGTGGGAAGCCCCAAATGGGGTGATAATAGTATGGGATGGTGTTCTGATGGAGTGTGCCTACACTCCACAACTATATCAGTTTTGTACCACTTTCATTGTCATGGTTTCATCTTATGGAATCTTGTGATTTGTAGTTTTTTAAGATACTGGTGGAACTCTAATGTTGAAATTCAAGGAATTATTTTAAGTTCCTCACCAGAATCCGAATCCTGGGATTCTTTAGGATGGAGCCATGCATGTTACAGTGGAAACAAAGTGTTATAATTCTTCAGTGTTGGTGGACCCTAGTTTTCTGGGAGATGATGGTTTGAATCAGCCATGAAAACCGCTGGCTGGTCTGGAGCAAGTAACAGTCAGCCTAAGAGAAAGACAGTGAGAAGACTCCTCTGAGTAATCTTGCCAAAAACCTACTATATATAATTGGATCACTAGAAGTCAGAGTTGACTTGAGGATACATAATACAAGTAAGTGTATAATATTTACTATATTTTAACTAAATTTTTAAAAATAGTTGTATGGGTTATATGCAAAACCAAAATGTTTTAGTATCTAAAATTTTGCAAAGGTGACATGAGCTTTCAGTAGTACCAGAACTTTTCGTCAGGCATGATAGTACAAGAATTAGGAGATAAGAAAAAGACAAGCTGTCAAAAAATCTAGACGAATGGATTGTTCTAGATGCATCTGAAGCTGAAAGATGGTTAACAGCAGGCCCTCATTTACTCCCTGTCCTCAGAGAACTAGCTAAGACTCAAGCAACAGCTCATTTATTAAGAGAATAGTAGATAGGAGGAGCATGTCTTTTGTGGAAGGAGCCTGACTTTCAGCCAACTGTCTGATTGGTGGAAATTCTGTGCTAGAGCAGGACTTCTCAAGGTATCTGACATGACAGATCAGCAATTTCTCCCCTAATGTTCCAGGGACTGGTGCCATATTTGTAGCATATGGTCATCATATTTGTCGACTGGCAGCAGTTCATGTACCACTACCACACTGAGTAGCACTGTGCCAGGGAGTTTTAGTGTACTACTGGTGGCAAGCCAAAATGTGCATGGGCTTGTAATCTGAGATGTATCTACGCTGCATTATTACAGCAGTCTGCCTATGGCTCTCCATCCAGTGAAATCTGGAATTTGTAGTATGGTGAGGTACTTCAAATTTTCTAAGTTCTCTATAGTCCACTGCCCTGAACTACTGCTTTAGAGCTCTCTGGCAGAGATTTCCAAGTACAGATTTGCTTCAGTTAATTGAATGTGTTCCTGGGCATTATTTCTTTACCAGAAAATCTGGTGCTAGAAGCAGAAATAACATGCAAGGGGTAGTTTCCTGTACCTCAAAATAGAAGAGCAGTTCAACATGCTTCAACAAACTTTTGATTCTAAAATAATAATATGCGCTCATGAAATGAAACAATCAGGTCAGATATGCCTTGATAAGTAAGTAAAAACATTTTGAGTCTCCTATAGACCCATTTGAAAGCTTCTTCCAAAATGCATCCAAGGGTGATTTTTTTCTTTCAGCAGCCTACGCTTTTCCTATGCATAACATTTTGGTGGGCAGATATATAGATCTATGCTTTTTTTAACATGCTGGGAGTAGCTGGTGAGGCAGACTTGTCTGCTTTCCTCTCTGTTTTGCTTTTCATTCATGCTTAATGATTACTAAAGTAGCTGCTATGTACCTTGTCTGTTGTGGATAAGTATATGCAGTTAGAATAGGATAATCTACAGTAGAATCCCATTCTTTCTGAGCCCAAGCTTTATTGGATTGCTCCTGCAGACTTGCTACCAGTGATTCTTCAGCCCTCCTTCACCATTCTCCCAATGCTGATCTTGCTTTTAAACAAAAGGCCCTTCCAGCCAGGCAGAGAGCAAGGAGGAAAAAGTGAGATGGGTGTATAAAAAGGAGCTTCTTTGTCAGAGGCTTTGTGGACTTCAGCTCCCAGAAGCCCCAGCCACTATGGTCAATGCTCAGGGCTTCTGGGAGCTGAAGTCCACAAACATCTGGGGACCCACAGGTTGAGAACCACTGCTATAAATCATAGGATTTTGTGGGATGGAACCATGTTAGTTAAGGTGGTATCACAAAGTGGTACAACTGTGTAATTTTGAAACACTTAAAGATTCATCTCCTTAGGATAAATCATACAATGAATGCTTGAGTATAAGATAAACACCACAGTAGAGATAGGGCCGTCAGGAGCAGAGTTTAGCTTTGGGGATGGGTACACAGATAACACATTGTGAATGTAGTAGAGTGTGTAAAACATGGCTTGAGTTGGTGACGGCCGTTTATTCTGTGTCCCTTTTTCCTGCCCTGCCTTTATATACACACAATCACTGTAGGAATAATAACACACAGGAGAACTCTGCACAAGTCCCTGTACTTCATGGGAAGTACCCCTGCTTACCATTTCAAACAGCAAGGGATGAGGTTTTTCATGTTACTTGCCTCAGAAATTGGGCCAAAATATTAGTCTTTATTTTAATGAAGTTCAGTCTTTTTGGAAATGAATCCCAGAACTGAAAAGAAACCCAGCTGGAAGAAATTAATTTGTAAAATTCTGGGAGCATCAGTTGTTTTCTTTTTAACCAAATTAGGAAGAAATGTCAGTGTAGAAGTGTTAGACAATAACTCCTATCCTTCCTTGCCAGGAAAGGATAGGAGTTATAGTACAGTATATCTAGAGGGCGCTTCCACATGGGGATCATTGATTGAGACTGTTGAGCTAGAACTACAGAGAACAAGACTGAAGCGTCTGCTCAGCTGTGATGTTCTCTGGTCTTGGTCCAGCTGTTTTCCCCCAACCTATCTCACAGGGTGGTTTTGAAGTTAGAACTTATGAATCTAGAGTTCCTTGAAGGATGGGTGGTAGAAAAAGTAATAAAATAAATTAAAAATCTTATTTTCCAAGATGAGCAGAGTAAGGTAAATATGATTGGTCTGATTGCTGATCTGTACATATTCATTTGTGATAGTAAAATTGTGAAGCGATATATAAATTTAGTTCATTTTATTGTAAGGTTTTCAGCAGAGAACATAGAACATATATGCTTTGTAATTAGATAGGCTCAAGTTCTGTCTCTTCAGTTAAGGCATAATTTTATGAGAGCTGTAGTCAACTCATTTAGAGGGTTGTTGCTGTGTGGCTTCAGATCATTTTTGATTTAATGCAAACATATCATGGGGTTTTCTTGGCCAGATTTGTTCAGAGGGGACTTGCCCTTGCCTTCCTTTGAGGCTAGAAAGTTTGCATCCAGTGAGCTTCCTATGTTATAGTCCCTAGATGAAGGGAAGTGCAAAACATTAACGAGAACTTCCATTAGTGAAACCTTCTATTTTCTTTTCCTCAGCTGATTTCCTTCATTGGCACACAGCCTGTCATTTACTGATTCTTTGACCCCCCCTTTTTTTTTACTGGAACTGAGTTTCCTGTCATCACAGTATGAACAATTTGTGAGAGCAGTTACAACCAATGAAAACAATACCATTTTCCTCGGCTGGGGTGAGGATGGCAAAAGGAAGGGAAATAGAATAGAAAAGGGGGAAAAACAGGTTATAAAAACAGGCTCTCACAGTGTAACAAAAAGATAGTAATAAGGCAGATTTGAGAAAGTTCAGACGGCTGTGCTGAAAGGCGCAGGGATTTGGTATGTTGCTTTTCTATGGGTTTTTTATGAATTTGGAAAATCTATGGATTTGGTAATATTTGCCTTGTTTAATTGAAAGTTATTTTTATTAACAGTTGTTTATTAACTTTGATTTTAAATAGTTATTGTTGAATTGTTGAAGAATTCAGTTGAATTTGATATGAATTCAGTTGACTATGTTGAGATTTTCACTGGGGAAACAGATAGAATATAAGTTTATAAGTTTCTAAAATAAAAAGAAAATAATTTATTTGAACAGTGATTTATCTGTTTGTGTGTGTGTGGGTTAACATTGGTTAGATCATAACTCTCTTTTCCCCTTGGAGGGTCTAACAGCAGTTTTAGAGCAGTATACTTTTTATCAAGACAACAGTGCAGGACAGAGCCTAGGAACTAGGTTTTTCGTACTGTTTTGCCCCCAGATTCCCCAACCAGCATGACTATTAGCTATATTGGCTGGAAGTTGAACAAACTGAAGCCAAAAAAGTAATTATTTCAAGAATTCATGGAGGGAAATTAAATACTAGTTTCCCTTGTGCCCCTTCCCTGAACAAAACTGAAGTCTCCTCTACTTGCTTTGAATTTTTTTTTGATGATTGGTAAATTGATTACAGAACCACCTGCATTGCATCTGTTGTGGCTCTTGGGCTACCTGAGAGCAGCCCTTAGTTATTTCCAAATTTTCTGAAAGATGCCTGTTCTTACTTATGAATGTTTTCAATTCCCCTTACCTTTAGTCTCTCTTTCTCAAAGAGCAGCCTGACCTGGAGAAATTCAGCAGTGCAGAAGTATCTGTTAGTTTCCTAATATGGCAATAAAAATGATGAGAGAAAATTCTTCCACTTGTTCTGATTTATCATGCTTCTTTTAAAAGCACAGCAAAAAGACATCAAACTCGTTTGCCAGTCAGAAATTTGCAAGGTCATAAAATTAAGTAGAGCTCAGGGATGGAGTATTTCCTTGGAACATGGAGTTGCCATGCTGGGAATGTTTTCTCTAACTGAATGATCTGAAGCGGTGATGAGTGAGCTGGAAAAGATCTATCCCTGGCAAGCTAAAGTAGATGGTTGTAGACTGAATTGACCAGTGCTCTTGCTCTATATGTTATAGTTCTTTTGGCTGTATTTTGTATGAAGTTATCTCATAACATTTTAAAATAAAATCTGTGAAATTGCGAGAAGGATAGAAACCTTTTGCTTCATGGTCGTTTTGACTTGATTTTTTTTAAATTTAATTTTTTTTTTTTTTGGAGGGGGTATAGTATAGGAACCACAGAATTGTAAAATTGGAAGGGACCAACTCCTGCCAATACAGGAATCCACAGCTAAGGTATCCCTGGCAGACGGTCATTCAAAGTCTGTTTAAAAACCTCCAGTGAATAACAGTCTGTCAACTTCCAGATTAGTCCATTCCAGGCATCTCCATCAGAAAAAGAGTTGTGTAATTCCCCCGATCAAAGTAGCATCTACCTATAGCTGCTTTTCAATTTTAAAAGAAGTTGTGAAGTTGCTCCGTGAGTATCTTGTGAAACATCTGGCTTGAATTTTTTTTGGTCTCCTTGTTTATGAAGCATAAACTTTGCAGATTTTCCCAAGCACTTCTATTTATTTAAGTCAAGGATGGAAATCATATAGCCCTGCAGTTGTTGTTAGACTGTAACTCCCAGAAACCGTACCCATCATGAACAATAGTGAAGAATGCTGGGACTTACAGACCAACAGTATCTGGACAACTGCATGATTCCAATCTATGATTTAAGTCAGTAGTTCTTAACTTTTCTGTACCAAGGGCCCCTGTAAATATAGTTTGTTGCTGGGCACTCTCAAGACTTAACTCAAGATTTAAATATATAAATTTAAATATTAAAATATTTATTTAAAAATTCAGATATTTACTTATTAAAGGCTTCTGGAAATTAGAATTCAAATCCCCACTCCAGCACTGAGTGATCTTGGACTTGTCACATTCTCTCAGCCTCAGAAGAAGGGAAAGGTAAACCCCTTTCGAATAATTTTTGCCCAACCCCCCCCAAAACCCTTTGATAGGTTCACTTTAGCGTTGCCGTAAGTCAGAAGTGACTTGAAGGCATAGAGCCACAAAGTGCCACTGACACAGAGAGGTTCTTTCTAGCCATCATGTCTTTCCCCTTTGAAAATGGACTATGGTGACCCTAAGGCGATCCTATTATGGTGGTTTTCTTAGCAAGATTTGTTGCTTTTGCATTTCTCTGAGGCTGAGAGAATGTGACTTACCTGAGGTCACCCAGTGGTTTTCATGGCCAAATGGGCAGTCAAATCCTGGTCATCACTCATAGGCCATTTCCGCCCTACACTGTTATAGTGCTATTCTTCCACTTTCAATATCCTTTGGAATCCCGGGGTTTGCAGTTTAGGAAGGGGCCTTTAGGATTCTCAGCCAGAGAGCTCTTTGTCCTCAGTAACTGCAAACTCCAGACTTCCGCAGGATGTTGAAAGTAGAACAATAGCACTATTACAGTGTAGGGTGGAAATGGCCATAGTTAGGGCATGTACGTACACCTGCCACTATGTCCCTTTCATCAGCGACATGGCAATTGCAGGGAAAGGTGTGTGCACACCCAAACTGCTCCCTTATTTGCAAATGAGGGAGCAGTTTCACATAAACACTACCCTTGGCTGCCGCATCGTTTTTGCTGCCACTGCTATTGGTGTCCAGCAGCAGAGCTTTGTGGACCTCCTGTGAGGGCTCCATGGACCCTAAGTTAGGAACCGCTGGTTTGAGTCATTCACATGAGCACTGTAAAGGTATAAAGATGAAAACCTGTATCCTGTTTTAGCTATCTTTCCTTGTGCAGAAATGTAGAGAAATGTTAATACGTTTTTCTTTAAACAAAAAATAAAACACAACAAAAAGCTTTGAAAAGTAGTTGCCATCCTGATATCTAGGACCTGTACTCCAAAAAGTAATTTTCCAAGTTCTGGCGAAAAGGGCATTGATCCAAGAGGCTTTAGGAACTGCGTAGGATAAAGTAAGTTTTCTGGAGTAGAGCTTAAATCTCTTGATCTGAGGGGAAGACATGCTGCTAGGATGGATGTCCATTAGGTCTCAACCTGTTGTTATGTTGTAGGTTGCCGGACACCGGATGTGACACTTACCAGACAAGCTATTCATTCATTCACTCGCTCACACCAAAGTTACTTTTTAAAGATTATAAAATCCTGAAAGCATGACCAGTAGCTTTACTGACTGGAGAAGTTTGGTAGTTCAAAAAAAGCAACATTTCCAAGGGTGCAAAGAGAAGAATTAAGCACCCTCCTCTACAACACCCTTGCCCTGATTGGCCTTAGAGAGCAATGAATTTGTGCAAAAGAACTGTGGTGAGGAAAAGTTTACTGAACCCTTTCCCCTTTTTTTCCTTTACTGACAGTGGTGAATGGCGAGAAGAGAATTTTGATTTCAGAAATAGCCATACAAGAAGGGTTCAGTACCTTTTTTACTTTGCAGCTCCTCCCATCACAACAGCAGCTTTTAGCAGCTGCTTCTCATTAAAGAAAAAAAAAGTTGTACGATTGTTATAAGGGTGTTTTGCCAAAGGCAAGAAATTCTTTTGGATTTGGAAACAATAAGCAGTGGATGGAATGATAAACAGATTTTATTAACTAACTGGCAGAATGTACACTTGATAGACCAATCTTGTATCTGAAGCAAATCCTACATCTAAACTGAATCCCATGGAGCAATTCATACCTCTTTCGTGCCATTGGAAGGAACACAAAAAACAGCCCCGACCAACAACATGCAGCACCACACCATCCCTTCAAGTTTGCGCTGAGCTCACTCAGGAAGATGTTGCAGGGCTGTACCAACTGTTCCAATATGCTTTATACCTGGGGCCTTAATAGCGCTTGGTACTGCATCTGATGAAGTGGATTTACATCCATGAAAACTCATGCTAAAATTAAAATTAAATTTTAATTTTAATTTAATTTAAAATTAAAAAATCACTTTGTCCTGAAGGTGCTGGCACATTTCTATTTTTTTCTTGCTCCTTTCCTCCTTTTTATCCAGTTGTTATCAGTTATTTACCATCTCTTGACCTTGGCCATTAGGATCTTATTAGAGGCAGCTGTCTTGTCCAGCCAGCTGAGTCCTACTTCCAAGGTCAGAGCAAGGTGCAGTGCTAGACATGAGCAGTGGCCAGAGTTACACAGAGTTAGCCGTAGCTAAAGCTGCAGAGAGTTCTGGGATAAACAAGCCAAGAAGGATGGTATAATGAACAATTGACACATGTCCTCCTAATCTTCTTCATACAAAGTTCTTCTGATCATTTCCACTAGAGTTGATTTCCAGTGTAATTTCTGGCATTCTCTGTAATACCTTATGTCTCTGTAAATCTAGTGTGAGACAATCCTTGCAGACCTCCCAGAATCTGTTAATTGATGTGCAAGCATCAGGAATTTTCAAAGGTGTAAACCCAAAGGAATGGCAATCAGAATTTTGTTAAAATAAAACACACAACTTACTTTTTAGACAAGTCCCAGCTTGTGCAACTGTGCATGGCTGGTACTCCTGCCATAGCAAGACTCATCTCTGGGCCTGAGGGGAGAATGTGCTGTCCTCAACATCTTGTGTGTGTCGTGACTTGCCTGATGAGATGAACCACCCACCCATTCATTCAGTCACTCACCCTCAGGCTTTGTTGCTGCATACAAAAAGCAGTTGAAAGCTGAGAATTCTGTATGTTCAACTTGCAGAAACGATATACTCTTGTGAGTGAGAGAAGTGTGATATGACACTTGTATGTGTTTGTAAATCTGTTGTAGGATGATGGTTTGAAGTCCTGGGGAGGCTAACATCTATTTCAAAGCAGCTTAGGTTGGATTTCCTTGGCAGCACTATCTGGATTTTCTGATTCACCTAACCCCTGCTTGGGTGCTAGTTAGGGTACCAGGCTGAAAACTGGAGAGTTTGGTATTTAGTAGTTGTGTAGAAGAGGGGATTTCAGCAGGTGTTGCTTGTCAAACAGTCAGGTATCAAGCAACACCTGTCAGAAATTTCCTTTTTTACATAACCATTAAACATACAGGAGCCATCTTTCACTTTGTTATCCCTAGTGTCAGTAGGCTGTTTGTCAGCAGTAGGCAAACTAGTGTTCTCCAGATGTTCTGAACTATATCTCCTGCCAACCACAGTCAGCATGAACAGATCTCATGGATGATGGAAGGTTCAATCCCAACCACCAACTTGCCTACCCTTGCTGTCCACAAATTAACTGCACTGCTCACAGACCCAACTATAATGTTAAGGCCTGTTATTGGCCCCTGCTTCTTCAATATATGTCCCTTGATTTTATACACCAGCTGTTGTAAGGGTTTGTAATGACATAGTTGGCAAGTAAATTTCATAATTAAAAACAAACATTTATCTCTTTAGTGGAAATGTCTAACAAATGTAAAGATGTAAATAAGCAACAGCATGAAAAAAGTCTTTGTAAATGCCATATTCACTTATTTTCTTAATTGCTCAGGTTGTTGATCATTTGTAAGTTTATCCTGCTTTATCTTCACACACCATCTGGTTTCCAAATGATCTAATAAGGAGAATTACACATTACAGATTAAATAGTCATTCTGTGATGTGAGTATGTGCCTTCAAATCACCTGTCAACCTGTAGTGACCTTATCAGTTGCATAGTTTTTTTAAGGCAAGGAATATTCAGAGGTGGTTTTGCCATTTCCCTCCTCTGAAATATAGCCCATAGCTCCTGGTATTTGTCGGTGGTCTCCCATCCATATACTAACTAGGACTGACCCTGCTTACCTTCCCAAATGAGATGGGATCTGATATGTTTAGGATATTCAGAAAACAAATAACTTTTTAAAGAATAGCATGTAAGTGGGTAATATTATTTGCGTGCTATTTGTGTAGTTTATCTGCTGTCATTTACCCTTGCTTCCTCTACTTAATTAAGTCATTACAAGCAGCCCTATTGATATGCAGCATGATGAAAACTCTGGAAACCTGAAATGTGACCCATTATTTTAATCAAGCTATGGAAGATAGATTGGCCAAAAGCTCTGGCAAGAAAATACCCCATACATAAAGTGCCACCCACTACTGTCAGTAGGAAAAATGTTTAGCAGAGTAACCCTTTATCCATCCAGTGTTTTTAGATATGGAAACAAGTACAGTCTAGAATCCTCATGCTAGTTTGCATATGGAATGTTTTTTAGCACCAATGGTTATGGAGCTTATTATAATATATTGCCGGATGTGTTTCCTTTGTTCTGGAAATATTTTTTTCCATCAGTTAAGGGGATTTAAAATTGTTTTCTTTCTAGAAGAGTTTTGTATCCAGAGTTAAATCAGTTCTGTGTTTCTTCTATCATCTCCTCTCAGTTTCACTTCCCCCATCTGTCTGTCTTAGTACTGGTCTGCTCAGTGCTCCTAGGGAACATGCAGCCCCCTGCTTTCCTTCTAAGATTTCCACTAAAAGCATGCAAATCATGAAGGTGTCTGCAATGCTTTGACAGCAGACGCTATCCATACCAAATTCTACATTATAGAAAGTGTGAACTTGAAACTCAGACCTTTAGTATTCTATACCTCTTCTTTCTGTTCACCTCTTCTGTAAAGATATCACTCTAATTTCTCTCCACATTTTATATTTTTCCTCTTATAATTCCTCTGCTTTGCCCTTTGTACTGTCTGCCGGTTTTCTCCATTGGGTCTAGGTGTCCAGCTTGACCATCTCTATTATATTTCCCACCACTATTTTCTTTTTCAATCCATTTCCTGGTTCCAGAGATGCAACCAATTTTGAGGAGACCATGTGGAAAATGGGGGATGGATCCCCTACTTTTCTTGAAGGGGGAAAACATTTTTACTGGTTAACTGACTGACCGCTTGCTTGTCCTTTCTCTCTCTCTCTCCTCTCTTTCTCACTCCCAACCAGAAGAAAAGCAAATAGTTGAGCCTGCAACCCACAGTCTAGACTGGCATTATCCTTGTGTGCAATTATAAGCATTTCTCTCCATCAGGAAGGTTGCAGTGAGCTAATCAGATGCTACCTTACAGCCAGTTCTCAAACTGAATGAGTGGGGAGCCAAACTTCAATACCTTTCCCCTTGCTTGTTCAATGTGTTACTAGTTATGTGGCCCTGAAGGTAACTCCCTATGATTCCCTTAGATTGGGAAAAATATTTTAAATTAAAGTGTTCCATCCTTTCTGTTTTACCCTGATGAACAGCGCTTTGGGTCATGTTTTGGCTTAGTGAATATTCACCTCTTTCATCCTTGCAAATGACCACAAATAATTTCCACAATTTCTTCCCCGCTATAGGAAAAAACAAATTTCTATGCAGTTCTCACCTAGTATTTGCACATTCTGAAGTGTTTTGGGAAAATATTTTGTGCAGAAATGCATATAGGCTGGAATTCACTCAGGGACATTCACATGCGTAACTCTCCCTCATGTAACATCAGAACCAATGACACTATGAGGCACAGTTTTCACTGCATCACAAAGGATTACGAGCTTATGGGTAGGAAGCTGAAGGACCTTCATGTGCAGGTTGTCATTTCTTCTCTCCTCCTTGTGGAAGGACATGGCCCACAAAGGGAAAGAAGAATAGTGGAGATCAACAACTGGCTCCAAAGATGGTGCCGCCAAGAGCGATTTGGGTTTTTGGATCACGGCCTTCATTTCCACAAAGATGGTCTTCTGGCAAGGGATGGCTTGCACCTCACAACCATCGTCCAGAATGTTTTTGTTAATAGTCTTGCAAAACAGATCAGGAAGTCTTTAAACTGAGTTTGATTGGGAGGGAGACAGTATTTTTCTGGGCAAGGATTCAGTGAGTGCTGCGAAAAATATCCCAAATGATATAGATAGGGCAGGCCGAGTAGAACTAGAGACCAACAGGGGGAGGGAAAGTAACTTTAGTATAGGACTTCCAGGAAGGGCACATGGTCTCAAGTGTCTCTACACTAATGCACAGAGCGTGGGAAATAAGCAAGATGAACTCCAACTCTTGGTATAACAAAACAAATATGATTTAATAGGCATCCCTGAAACCTGGTGGGATGAATCTCATGATTGGAATGTAGGTATGGGGGATATAACCTATTTCGCAAAAATAGAGCAAACAATAAAGGAGGAGGAGTAGCTTTATATGTTAAGGATGTTTTCACCTGTGAAAAGATCCATGACTTAAATCTGGGAAGCCAAGTCGAGAGCATCTGGGTAAGAAGGGAGTGAGAAACAGTAGGGATGTGATTATGGGGGTTTGCTACAGGCCTCTGGGCCAGCTTGAGGACTTGGATGAGGCCTTCCTGGAGCAAATGACCACACATTCAAAAAGGAGAGATGCCGTGTTAATGGTAGATTTCAATTATCCTGATATTTGTTGGCAGTCAAACTCTGCCAAGACCACGAGGTCCAACAGGTTCCTTGCTCGCCTTGCAGACAGTTTCATGGTCTAGAAGGTGGAAGAGGCAACAAGGGGATCGGCTATTTTAGATCTGATGCTGACCAACAGGGATGACCTTGTTGATGAGGTGGAGGTGGTGGGATCCTTAGGGGGGAGTGACCATGCTCTATTGGAATTTGTCATTCAGTGGGAAGGAGAAGCCAAATGTAGCCAGACACACATCCTAAACTTTAAGAAAGCTGATTTCTGTAAACTTAGGGAGTTACTTGCTGAAATCCCATGGTCAAGAATACTAAAAGAAAAAGGAGTTAATGATGGATGGGAGTTTTTTAAAAGTGAGATACTGAAGGCACAATGGCAAACTGTGCCAATAAGGAGGAAAAATGGCAGGTATCTGAAGAAACCGGAATGGTTGACTAAAGAATTCTTAGCTGAGCTAAGTGTTAAAAGAAACATGTACAGGAAATGGAAGAATGGTGAAACCACCAGAGAGGAATTCAACCAAATAGCCAGGATATGTAGGAAGAAGGGCAGAAAAGCTAAAGCGCAGAATGAACTCTGGCTTGCCAGAGACATCAAAAACAATAAAAAGAGCTTTTTTAGATATGTCTGCAGCAAAAGGAAAAACAAGGAAATGGTAGGGTCACACCATGGAGAAGATGGCCAATTAATAATGGGGGAAGAGAGACGGCAGAACTACTCAACATTTTCTTTGCCTCAGTTTTCTCTGGAATGGATAGAAGTACTCAACCTAGGAGGTGGGGAGCAGGTGAGGAAGCAAGGGAAATGCAGCACAGAATAAGTAAAGAAGTAGTACAGGAATATCTGGCTAAACTAGATGAATTCAGGTCTCCAGGGCCAGATGAATTACATCCAAGGATATTAAAAGAACTGACAGAAGTCATTTCTGATCCACTTGCAATAATCTTTCAACACTCTTGGAGACCAGGAGAAGTCCCAGCAGACTGGAGGAGGGCAAATGTCATTCTCATCTTCAAGAAGGGGAAAAAGAGGACTCAAATAATTATCTCTTGGTCAGCCTGACATCAATACCAGGAAAGATCCTAGAGCAGATCATTAAACAGTCAGTTTGTAATTACCTAGAAAGCAGTGCCGTAATCATCACTAAAAGTCAACATGGATTTCTCAGAAATATGTCATGCCAGACTAATCTTATCTCTTTTTATGATAGGGTTACAAGCTTGATAGATGAAGGGAATGCTGTAGACGTGGCATATCCTGACTTCAGTAAGGCCATTGACAAAGTTACCCATGACATTCTTGCAAAGAAGCTAGTAAAATGCGGGCTGGACAGGGCTACTGTTAGGTGGATTTGGAATTGGTTGACCAACCGAACCCAAAGAGTGCTCACCAATGGCTGCTTTTGATCCTGGAGAGAAGTGACTAGTGAGGTGCTACAGGGTTCTATCCTGGGCCCAGTGCTATTCAACATCTTCATCAATGACTTGGATGAAGGAGTAGAGGGCATGCTGATCAAATTTGCAGTTGACACCAAATTGGGAGGGGTTGCTAATACCCCAGAAGACAGGATCAAATTTCAAAATGACCTTGACAGGCTGGAGAGCTGGGCCAAAGCTAACAAAATGAATTTCAACAGAGAGAAATGTAAGGTCCTGCACTTAGGCAGAAAAAATGGAATGCACAAATATAGAATGGAGGATGCATGGCTGGATAGCAGTACATGTGAGAGGGATCTAGGAATCAGAGTAGATCACAAGCCAAACAGCAGTGTGATGTGGCAGCCAAGAAAGCCGACGCAATTCTTGGTTGCATCAATAGGAGTACGTTGTCGGCGTTGGGGCGGGGCCGGGCAAGCTAGGGTGGTCTCGAGCCAGGGCTCGCCCTAGGAGCTTCAGTCAGCGGTCCAACAATAAACAAAGGCGATCCTTACAGCAGGAAAATGTAGAACCAAAAGAGAGGGTTTCCTCACCCGGATAACGTACAGTCAGCTGGCTGGCAGGGCTTCTGGACAGGAACATGGCGAGCACGGGTCACGGCACGGACGGACGACACGGGGATTCCCGACGGTTGGTGCCCCGTGCTGAACTTGGCTTCCTTCTGGCCTTAAGTAGGCTCCTGGACCGCGCCGGCCAATTCAGGAGCTCCCGCGCAGCTGGGAGCCCTCAGCCTGCCTCACAGCTGAGAGCGATCGGCCAGCTGGGAGCTCTCGGCCTGCAGCCGACGCTCCAGCAGCCGGCGGGAGCGTCGGGCGGCCTCCTTGGCTTTCCGTCGCTGTAGCAGCGTGGGGGGGAGGCTGATGGCCTCCTCAAGATCGGGTCCCTGGGCGGGCGGTGCCTCAGAGTGGTGCCTGGGCCCCGCCCTTCCCGGGAGAACGCCCGAACGGCCTCCCCTGACGATGGCAGCCTCGTTTCCGGCATCAGCAACAACCGGGCGGCCGTCCTCCGCGGCGGGACGCTCCACGGCCGCCTCCTTGGCGGCAGGACCTGCGGCAGCGTCCGGGCGGCCGTTCCCGGCGCCGGAGGCCTCCGCCGCGACTCGCTAGGAGACTGGTGCATCCTCCGCCTCGGGAGCTGCTTCCGCGGTGGCCTCCGTGGCTCTGGAGGGGCCGGCAGAGCCAGAGCCCCTGACATCACTCCCCTCCCCATGGACGCTTCCCCCGGGCGGCTGAGGTTTGGCCGGGTACTGGCGGTGGAAGGCATGCACCAAGTGGGGTGCATGGACATCCGAGGCGTCCTCCCAGGAACGTTCCTCGGGACCATGGCCGTGCCAGTCGATCAGGTACTGGAGACGGCCACGACGGCGGTGGGAGTCCAAGACCTCAGCCACTTCGTACTCCTCTTCCCCGTCGATGGTGAGCGGACCGGGAGGAGCCCCTGGGCCGACATCGGGCCGTACCCCCACGGCCGGCTGAAGAAGCGAGCGATGGAATACCGGATGGATCCGGAGGGAGCAAGGGAGCTGCAGGCGGAAGGCTACGGGGTTGATTTGTGCCGTGATCATGAATGGGCCGATATAACGGGCGTCCAGCTTATGGTTGGGGCGGTTGGAACGAAGAAAACGGGTGGACAGCCAAACCTGCTCCCCAATCCGCAGCGGAGCCCCCGGCTGTCGGTGCGCATCCGCCGTACGTTTGTACCCCTCCTTGGCCTCCTCGAGCTGTTTCCGCAGGACGGACTGCAAGGTGTGGAGTTCCTGCAAACACTGGTCGGCGGCTGGTACAGCTGACAGAACCCCAATGGGCGGGAACCATCTCGGGTGGTATCCGTAGTTGGCCATAAATGGAGACTGTTGTGTCGAGGCATGTACGGCGTTATTGTACACGAATTCGGCCAGCGGGAGGAGTTCACTCCAGGAGTCCTGCTGGTAACATCCGTAGCAGCGAAGGTATTGCTCTAAGGTAGCGTTGGTTCGCTCCATCTGGCCGTCGGTCTGCGGGTGGTGGGCTGAAGACAAGAGCTGCTTAATGTCCAAGAGCTGAAGTAGGCTCTTTCAGAAATGGGCGGTGAACTGTACTCCTCGATCCGTGACTATACCTTCTGGCAGGCCGTGCAACCGGAAAACGTGTTGTATGACCAGACGGGCCGTCTCTTTGGCCGAGGGCAGAGCCGGGCATGGCACGAAGTGGGCCATCTTTGTGAACAGATCCACTACTACCAGTATGGTAGTGTGGCCCTTGGATAGCGGCAACTCGGTGACAAAGTCCATGGAGATCAATTGCCAGGGCCCTGCAGGAGTTGGCAGGGGCTGCAGCAGCCTGGCAGGCTTCCCCGGAGGATCTTTGGCCCGGCGGCACACGGGACAGGAGCGCACGTACCGGTCCACGTCGCTCCGTACCCAGGGCCACCAAAATTCCCGCAAGACCAAGTGTAGAGTCTTGAAGAGACCGAAGTGCCCGGCTGGACTCCCGTCATGGCAGGGATGAAGGACCTCCTCCCGGCAAGGCCCCACTGGAACAAACAGCCTGCCTCAATGATATAGCAGACCCTCCCGCCGAGACCACGGGGACGCGGGGTCCTGCGCCTGCAGTCTCTCCTGGAATGGCTCCCCGGCCTGAGCCGTGCGGATGCGCTGAGATAAGGCTGTTACATCAACGGCAGCGGTGAAGTTTTCAGGGCGCAGGATGGTGGCCCGAGCCTCGGACTCCCCGGCTGTGGCGTATTCTGGTTTTTGCGATAAAGCGTCCGCGTGCCAGTTGCGGGCCCAAGGGACATACTGCAGCCGGAAGTCGAAGCGGGAGAAGAATTGGGCCCGACGCATCTGCCGCGGGGTCAACTTGCGGGTGGTCTGTAGATATTCCAGATTACGGTGATCCGTCCGTACCTGTACTGGATGCTGGGCCCCTTCCAGGAGGTGGTGCCAGGCCTCAAATGCTGCTTTACGGCCAGGAGCTCCTTCTCCCAAATGGTGTAGTTTTGTTCGGGAGGAGTGAGTTGCCAGGAGTGGTATGCACATGGCAGGAGTTGGCCCTCGGGGCCGGAGGGCTGGAGCAGGATCGCCCCGACCGCCACATCTGATGTGTCAGTCTCCAGCACGAACGGCCGCTTGGGGTCTGGGTGTTGCAGGATCGGCTCAGTCGTGAACTGGGTTTTTAGGCGCTCAAAGGCCTGCTGCGCCTCGGGGCCCCATCGGAATGGTGCCTTACCCCAGAGAACGCTGGTAATGGGCGCCGCCAAAGCCGCATACTCAGGAATGAACTTCCGATAGAAGTTCGCGAACCCCAGGAAGCGCTGTACATCCTTTCGGCATCCCGGAGGCCGCCACATCACTGTCGCTTCCACTTTGGCCGGATCCATTTCTATCCCTCTCTGCATCACCCGGCAGCCCAAGAAATCGACTTCTCGGAGGTCGAAGGCGCATTTCTCGAGTTTGGCGTATAGACGATGTTTTCACAGACGCTGCAGGACCGTGCGGACATGTGCGTAGTGCACCTGTTGGTTTGGCGAGCAGATGAGGAAATCATCTAAGTAGATGATCACGAAGCGGTCGAGCAGATCCCGGAACACGTCGTTTACAAAGTGCTGGAAGACGGCCGGGGCGTTACACAGACCGAACGGCATCACAGTATACTCATAATGCCCGTAGGGCGTCTGGAACGCCGTCTTCCACTCGTCCCCAGCCCGGATGCGCACCAAATTATAGGCCCCCCGCAGATCCAGCTTTGTGAATACCTTCGCATGACGCAGGCGTTCCAGAAGTTCCGGGATCAACGGCAGGGGGTAATGATTCTGGATGGTGATCTGGTTGAGGGTGCGGTAATCATTGCAGAGCCGAAGTTCACCCGATTTCTTACGCACGAATAACACAGGGGCCCCTGCTGGAGACGTGGAGGGGCGCACAAAACCTCAGCGCAGGTTTTTCTGCAGAAACTCCCTCAGGGCTGCCAGCTCTGGTTCGGAGAGGGCGTAGATCCGTCCCGCGGGTATTGGGGCGCCTGGGACCAAGTCTATAGAACAGTCGTAGACCCGGTGTGGAGGCCAGCCTCTTTCGGGTCGAAGACATCCGCATAATCCCGATACTTGTGCGGCAACTCCACTGTGGAAACGGCTCCCGGGGACTCCAATGCGGCCATCAGCCGCTCCGACCAACAGTGTTCTTGGCAGAAGCGGGACGTGAACAGCACCTCGCGCCGTGACCAGGAGATGTGTGGGTCATGGCGCGAGGCCATGGCATCCCCAACACCACTGGGAAGTGGGGTACCATAGACACCAGGAAGCGGATACACTCGACATGTCCTTGGATCTCCAACTCCACCTCGGCCGTCTGGTGGGTGACCGGCCCTGAGCGCAACAGCTGTCCGTCTATAGTTTCCACCGGTCGAGCCTCAGGCAGCGGCTCAGGCAGCGGCTCCAGCGGGATGCGGAGGTCTCGGGCGAACTGGGCGTCGAGGAAATTGTTGGACGCTCTGGAGTCTATCATTGCCCCCACCGGGGCGGCCATGGAGTCGCCGAAGGTCACTGTCGCGGCCACCAGCAGCGGGTCTCGCTTTGACTCTGGCGGGCTTCCAGGGCCTTGGTCGCCAGGCTCCCTCAGGCCTCACAGGCCTTCTAGACCTGGAGGGAGGCGTTTCCTGGTTTCCCTGTCGGGGCCGGTTTGCCAGGACACACCCGGGTGAAGTGTCCTCCGAGGCCACAGTATAAACATAATCCAGCGCGCCGCCAGCATTCCCTTTCCTCCGGGGTCAGCTGTGGTCGAACCCCGCCCAACTGCATAGGCTCTTCCACATCTGGCAGGCTGCTGGACGCGCTGACACCGGGTTGAGTAGGTGGCGGCTCTCAGGGCACAGCAGTCCCGGACCTTGCCCCGACCGCTGGTCGCGAGCCGGGAACCGCCGCCCGACGGGCCTGTCTACGTGCTTCCAGACGCCCGTCGATTCGTAGGGCCTGTTGTATCAGCCGCTCCAGGGTAGGGGGCGGCGAACTGCGTGCCAGTTCATCCAGGATCTCTGCCGATAGTCCAGCCCGGAACTGATCTTGGAGAGCGGCATCATTATAGGCCAGGTCTTGGGCCAACAAGCGGAAGGCGGTGGTGTATTCCCGCACCGATCCTCTTCCTTGCTGCAGCTGGCGCATCTGGCGGCTCGCTGTCTCGGTCCGCACTGGGTCGCCCCAGACCTCCCAGAAGGCCTGCAGGAAGGCCGCCATACTGTCCAGGACGCCGCTGTTCTGGCGCAGCAGGGGCGTGGCCCACCTGGTGGGTGTACCAGACAATAGGCTTATCACGAATGCCACCTGGGCCCGCTCGTTCGGGAAGTCCTGGCCGCGTACCTGGATGTACAGGCGGCAATTAGCTATAAATGTCTCAAGGTCTGACAGGTCACCCGAGAAGCGCTGCAGCACTGCGATCGGGATCTTGGCCGCAGGAGGCCGGACCGCTTGCAGCTGCCCCACCTGGTACTGCAGGTTCTGCAAGGCCTGGGTCAGTTGGTCCACCTGGGCTCGCAGGTTCTGGTTCTTCTGCGCTTGAGCAGCCACTTGGGCCCTCAAGGCCGCGTTCTCCCCCTCCATCCTGCCCGGCTGGGACGGGGCACCAATCTGTCGGTGTCGGGGTGGGGCTGGGCAGGCTAGGGTGGTCTCGAGCCGGGGCTCGCCCCCGGAGCTTCAGTCAGCAGTCCAACAATAAACAAAGGCGATCCTTACAGCAGGTAAACGTAGAACCAAAAGAGAGGGTTTCCTCACCCGGATAACGTACAGTCAGCTGGCTGGCAGGGTTTCTGGACAGGAACACGGCGAGCACGGGTCACGTCATGGACGGACAACACGAGGATTCCCGACGGTTGGTGCCCCGTGCTGAACTTGGCTTCCTTCTGGCCTTAAGTAGGCCCCTGGACCGGCGCCGGCCAATCCAGGAGCTCCCGCGCAGCTGAGAGCCCTCAGCCTGCCTCACAGCTGAGAGCGATCGGCCAGCTGGGAGCTCTCGGCCTGCAGCCGACGCTCCAGCAGCCGGCGGGAGCGTCGGGCGGCCTCCTTGGCTTGCCGTTGCTGTAGCAGCGTGGGGGAGGCCGATGACCTCCTCAGGATCGGGTCCCCGGGCAGGCGGTGCCTCAGAGTGGTGCCTGGGCCCCGCCCTTCCCGGGAGAACGCCCGAACGGCCTCCCCTGGCGATGGCGGCCTCGTTACCGGCCTCAGCGACGACCGGGCGGGCGGGCGTCCTCTGTGGCCTCCTCCTTGGCGGCAGGACCTTCGGCGGCGTCCGGGCAGCCGTCCTCCGCAGCGGGACGCTCCGCGGCCTCCTCCGTGGCGGTGAGGGCCTCGTCGGCGTCCAGGTGGCCGTTCCTGGCGCCGGAGGCCTCCGCCGCGACTCGCGAGGAGACCAGGGCGTCCTCTGCCTTGGGAGCCGCTTCTGCGGCGGCCTCCTGGCTCCGGAGGGGCCGGCAGAGCCGGAGCCCCTGACATACATCTAGATTGAGGGAGGTAATGATACCACTCTGTTCTGCATTGGTTAGGCCTCATTTGGAATACTGCGTCCAGTTCTGGACACCTCAGTTCAAGAAGGATATCATCAAGCTGGAGCATGTCCAGAGGAGGATGACCAAAATGATGAAGGGTCTGGAAGCCATGCTGTCTGAGGAGCATCTTAGGGAGCTGGGTATGTTTAGTCTGCAGAAGAAAAGATTAAGAGGGGACATGATAGCCAAGTTTAAATATTTGAAGGGATGTCATGTCGAGGAGAGAGCGGGCTTGTTTTCCGCTGCTCCAGAGACTAGGACAAGGAGCAATGGACTCAAGCTGCAGGAAAGGAGATTTCACCTGAACCTCAGGAAGAACTGTCTGATAATGGAACATGCTGCCTTGGAGTGTTGTAGAGTCTCCTTCTTTGGAGGTTTTCAAGGAGAAGCTGGATGGCCGTCTGTTGGGAATGCTTTGATGGGTGTTCCTGCATGGCAGGGGGTTGGACTGGATGGCCCCTGTTGTCTCTTCCAACTCCATGATTCTATGATTCTAACTGTCCCTTTTGCTATAGAGGCTGGTGTTTCATTTGTCCTCGTGCAGTGCCCAAAGCCCCCTCCCCACTTACTCTAAAGCCCGAAGCCTCCTCAAACAGCCATTTCATGCTTCAGTTAGAGCAGGCAAGCTTGGAGAAGTGTCTGACAACCAACCAGGCACACAATGATTACAGAAGAGCTGAGACCCTTAAAGAATCCCCTCTCTGATTCTACCTGATCACGGTAAAACACAGAATGGTTGTGCAAGGTGGCTTTTGGACTTTATAGTATGTTGGGTGTGGTATATGGTTCAGCATAGTGCAAGTCCACAAGTGCTATACTGCATTTACACAATATTGAGGGTATGTTGGATTCGCGCCATAGATTTTTGCAGGTGCGAAAATTGTGGCTGCTTTGTTCAACAAACATTTTTAGGCAGCAAACACTTTCCCAAAATGGCTCCCTTTTTGTTCAAAGTTGCTATTTTGGGGGGCAAAAGACAAGAGTCCCCCCCAAAATACCTTTTAGAAACCCAAATATTTTTATGTTTAAGAATTCTGAGTTTTTTTCAGAAAAATGTGGGTTTCTAGAAAATGGTTCTCACAAAACAACATATTTTTAATTCAAAAACACTGGCTAGAATTTACATAGAGACATGTGTACATGTAAGTCACGCTATGCGTGCAGGGCCAAAAGGTCACCATTGCACAATGTATATGTTCTGCTGATAGCAGTGGAATCAGAGGTGCACAGACAGCATGTTCACCTGTGCCTTGTCTTTGCAAGTTGCATGCAGGGCCAAAAGTCATCATTGCACAATGGACATATTCTGCTGATAGTGGTGGAAGTAGAGTTGCACAGATGCATGTTCATCTGTATCTTGTCTTTGCAAGTTGCACACTGGCTGTGCATCCTATACTTGTATTGTGTCTATGCATCCTTTACTTTACATTGTAATTATTCTTTGAGGTTGTGCAGCCCACATTTTCCCATGAAGTTGGGCATCTTAATATTTTGCATTGTGATTGTGCACCCAGTTATTGACATGTGTTATACAGTGTTGCTATTCTGCATGCGGTTGTGTAGTGCTACTGTGACATACGTTCACACATGGGTATTTATGCTGTGCTAAATTGATAGTGTATTAAGACTCCTGTTCAGAGAAACCCATTTGGATTTTTTGTGCACAAAAATGTATTCTAAACAACATCAATTTTTTACCAAAAAAATGGCTGTCTGGAAATATTTTTGCATTAAAATATTCTTTTGCATAAAATATGATTTTCTTGCAAAAATGTCATGTATTTCTGCACAGAATAATTTTCCAGGTACTTTAGATGAGTGAATATGGGCAAAAAGTGTGGAAAAGTCATACTACTTTGTTGTTCTTCCTGACTGGTTTTCCCAGCTGTTACAAAATCCTTTTTGGGGGGTGGGTGCGTAGGAAAGAATATAATGGCAAATATAGCTTCTATTCTTAGTACTGTATAGAGATGTAGGTACATATTACATATACACGTATGTATGCTTGTGCGCACATGTACACACGTTTTGTTGGGTTTATCAACTTTCCATGTATCAAAGTTATGTTGCAGTCTCTTAAATTTTGTAATCAATCCAGTATATTTTTTACTGAAGCCCTGGTCTGTATTTAAGTGTTATCATCCTCTTGATATTAAAGAAAAATGTCCAATTATTACACCTTGTTATTATGTCCAAGATCAACACTTGGATGGATCAGGTTTTGTTGGAGTGGCTGTGTGATTAAAGACAAACAGCAACAAGCTTGTGCTTCAAGATATAGAAGGATTTTGAAGTGTTTTCAACCAAATAGAAGACAGTGGTGCAGTGAAGGATGCTATGCACCTACCAATGCACAAAGTTTCCACAGGAGATGTATTGTCATGGACCGAGATTGTTGGTACGTTTGATCCAGAGAGAAATTCAGCCACCCTGGACTATAGGATCCCAACAGAAAACACATAGGAAACCAGATCTGGGTTTAACCACTATGCATGTAACATTTATTAAGACATGAAATACAAAAATCACATTTCCGTATCAAGAGCTTTCTTTCACTCACACATTCACATTTCACATTCATTCTACATACTCACAAGACGGTCCTTCGCCGAACATTGGCCAGATATCCTCGAAGGTATGAATGCCCTCTGCTGCAGCCAAGGGTCATGAAAGTGAGTTGAAAATCTTCCCCTCTTTATAGTCATATTCCCCATTTCTTGAGGAAAAGGACATGTTTTGCTGGTTGTTATGGTTCCAAGTACTTCCATTGTATAAAGGCAATCAAGCAATTAAAAGAATAGTTCATATCATCTTGTACCTTACTAATAAAATGTTGCTTGCAGAAGAATTGGTCATATATCATGTTGTCAGGAAATGTATCAAATGCCTCAGTGGTTCTTGGCCATGCAGGGTAGGGTAGGGTCAGAAATACGTCACTGCTTGCCCGTCTGAGGGTGTGCCGGGTTTGTTTCTTCTGCCTTTACACATAAGAACTTAACTGTTTTCTTGATAAAGGTATTGATCACTGTTGAATATCATGAATTCGTGAAGGTGGGTGAAACATAAAGACAATCAAATAAAATATGCATTGTAGGCAACATCACATGGCAATTGAGGAAGCCACACTTCTGGATCTGTGCATCTCAAGAGTACATTCTGTTGGTGCCAAGTCCTTATTGTTTTGCAAACTTTCTTCTCAAGCCAAATCGGCATTCTGTGTGTTCTCAATTTCACAGTTCAAGGAATCCTCGCTTCACAATCCAAACCCCTCCTTCCAACAATGCACTGTGCGCGGCCATTTCAGTTTGGTTCAGGACCGTACTTTTTCCCTCTGGAACCCATTCATTCATCACAGTATCAGTGCAGAAAGAATAAGTAGTTGAAAAATACAATGGAGTAGGCAGTGGAAGCAAACTAGTTGGCCTTGTTAACTTTTCATTTACATAAAGAGTGGTTAATTAGTCCCAGATAAGATTTATTTTCTTTTTCTTTTTCTTTTCTTTCTTTTTTTAAATGCAGATATTCCCCCTTAACTCCTTTATGGAGCTACTAATATCAAAATGTGGTCTGATATTAGCTGGAATAAAAACATTATATATAAGATATAGAGAATTCATTAAATATAACCTGTTTTGGCATAAAATTATCATGTTTGATATAATAAAGATACGATCTATTCAGAATATAATTACAACTTAATTTACTTTTTAATAGTTTATATTTTATTATCAATACAGCTACAAGACCCTGAAATGTAAGGAACGCCAACACTATAGGGAATCTCTTTTATTTTTCCAGTTTGAACTGAGAAAAGGAAAGAGAACCAAAAATTGCAATGATCTGATACTATATATTGTTGCTGTGTGCCTTCAAGTCATTTCCAACTTATGGCATCTCCTAAGGCAAACCTATCATGGGGTTTTCTGGGCTGAGAGTGTGTGACATACCAATCTTCTGCTTACATTGTTTTTAGAAATGATTTTGAATTAGTAAATATACAAACACTTTGTCTTAAATATTTTATTCATTGTGCTAAAAGAAAATATTCCAAAATCCATTATTTTCTACTTTTATCTAATTGCATTTTTTCTGGGAAAAAGAGGGTTTCAGCAGATCATAAATCATCTAAAACTATGAGTGCTCCAATATCAACCAGTTTGTATTATCCTCTGTATCTGAGTTCTGTGCTTTTTGTTTAAAGGGTAACATAGGATGTTGGAATGTTTCATACGCTGATTAGACCTTTGTTTCTCTCCAGAAATCTTGCTTTCTGTCCAAATAATTATCTGGATTGCTTGTAGACCATCCAAAACACTTAAATGAATATAGGCATAGAAGAATTCTGTTTATCCTTGGAGATTATTTTGGGGAAATAGCTGGTCTTCCCCTGTCGAAGACCATTTTCAGACTGTAAGTTTCCCTTGAGAAAGGGTGAATCTTTTCTCCATTGGGAATAAGAGCATCATGTGGTGGGAAGGAGAAATGACTTTTGGTGGGAAAATGATGCAAGGGAAGGGGGTAACCAAATTCTTGAAGTATAGGTTCATCCATGGCTGCTCTTTATAATGACTGTATTTTACCTCCATCTTAAGCAGTGCCAGTTAGTGTCCTCATCTCCTGCTTTTGAGGCATCTGGTTACCCACTGTGGAAAAATAGATACTAGGTTAGCCAGGGCTTTGATCTGATCCAGCAGTGCCTCTTTTATGAATAAGGAGCTCCAGTTCTGTCCCCCAAGCCCCTGTCATCCTGTTCAGGTTACAGAATCTACAAGCAAGGTACAGATCCCAAAGGTGGCACAAAGGTGAGGAAGCTGTGGCCCTCTAGATCAGTGCTTCTCAACCTGTGGGTCTCCAGATGTTTGTGGACTTCAGCTCCCAGAAGCCCCAGCCACTATGGTCAATGCTCAGGGCTTCTGGGAGCTGAAGTCCAAAAACATCTGGGGACCCACAGGTTGAGAACCACTGCTCTAGATGTATAGTTAGCTGGCCTAGTCGGTGGTCAGTGACAGAGTTCCAGTCCAACAACGTTTGGAGGGTCATATTATTCATCCCTGATCTCAAGGTGTTTCAGCATCTCTTGTCTGTAACTAATTGTACTTTCTTTCCATGTAGTGTTTTAAAGTTTAGTCATCCTTTCCTTCTTGCTGAGGAAATGTTTTCTCCTCTCCATTTTCTTTGCTTTGATGTAAAGTGTCTAGTATCCACCTATTTAGATCTGTCTTTCCTTCTATAGCTATTTGAAAATTAGTCTTCAGCTGGTGAAAGTATTGGACAATGTATCTAAAGTCCAGGATTCAATCTAGAAATGTATTGTGCTGTTTCATGTTTCTTTCAGGAATAACCAATGGGACATTTGGTGTATCTAGCAGCAGTCTTAAATATACTGCTGTGTTTTGGCCTGCCTCAAAGTCAAGGTAAAGATATGAGTTTATATTTTCTTTCTTTGAAAATACTACAGTAGGCCCTCCAGATTCGTGGGGGTTAGGGACACAGAACCCTCGTGAAAGTCAAATAACTATTCTGAATACCATTCCTTGTACTCTTCTGCACCGCTTCAGGTGCACCCATGTGGATAGTGGGCAGGAGAGTGCAGGAGGTGGGGAGATCTTTTCCTCTATGCCCAAAGATCTTTCCTTCCCTGCGCTTTCTCGTCCCTGCCCGTGCAATTGCACAAGGAGCAGCACAGGAGAGTGAGAGAGAGAAAGATCTTTAATCCCCTTCACTCTTTCACTCCCCATTCGCATGATCGTGTGGCAGCAGTGTAGGAGAGTAAGAGAGAGAAGGTTCTTTAGTCCGCTTCACTTTCTCACACTCCACTCACACGATCACTCTCCACTGGCACAATTGCGCAGGCAGCTGCGCAGGAGAGTGTGAGAAGAAAGATCTGTAGTCTCCTTCACTCTCTCACTCCCCATTCACGTGATGGTGCAGGCACCAGCGCAGGAGAGTGAGAGAGGGAAAGATCTTTAGTCCCCTTCACTCTCTCACTCCCCGTTTGCACAATTGTGTGGCAGCAGCGCAGGAGAGAGAGAGAGAGAAGGTTCTTTAGTCCCCTTCACTCTCTCACTCCCCACTCACACGATTGCACAGGAGAGCAAAGGGGAGAAGGATCTCTCCTCCCTTTCTTGCCTGCTGTCAGCACTATTGCCCTGGCTGCTGGTGGGCAGGAGGGGGGCAGAAGGGGGAAATCAATGATAACGCAAATAATCAAACCCGTTAATGTGGAGGGAGAACTGTGCCTACATAACAAGGCAACAGACAGTATTCCTTCTAAGCAAGATTGCCTTTTTCTTGCTTTTAAAAAGAACACTTCTCATTGTTACATTTTCAATTGCAAACCTATTCTCCATAGTTGTAGTGTTGTAGCAAACAATGTGACTTTCCAGTGACATATATAACTTAGAGCTATTGCTCAGTTAAAAAATTTTTTTGTTGTGTAATCACATGATAGGTTTATTTTTAAAAGTCTTTTCATTTTCAGAGGGATGACAGGTCATCTTTTTTCATTCATTCATGGTGGGTTGGCAGATCCCTCTTCTGAAATGGTGTCTGCTGTGGAATGTGTATATATTTACATTAAAAACAATCAGCAGTTCCTAGTTTAAGAAATAGGTTGCTTGGACAACTTTCAGTCAACCAAGAGCTATTTGATATGTTCATCTAATAAATTCACTAGCTAGACGTTGGAGCTCAGCTTATAATCAGATCTAGTATGTTTTATACAGCCTGTAATTTGTACAGCTTGTAATTTAATAGTGTTAGGAGAGTGTAAATTTCACCATATGTGTTTGCTTTAGCCTTGAGAGACTACAGTATGAGAGTATTAATATTTGAAGCTGATCACTTGCTACTTATTTGTGTAAGACAGATCATGCTGAATGGAAGATTCTGGAACTTGTAATCTTGAAAGTTAACATTTTCAGGGTCTCATGGGCATTGGAAATGAAATACTGACAGTTCATGAGTCCATACTCCTACTTGCATATGTTAAAAAAGTTGCTGGTCATCTTTCCTGGGGAGTTCTGGGTATTATTGTCCAAAAAAGTTACTTTCTCAAGCTTTGAATTGGATTCTTTTACCCAAACATATGCTCTGAAGCAGTGGGTAAACCATTAATGAGATCTTTCTCTCTGTATTTCTCTATCTGTCTCATACATACCAAGGTTCATATAATTGTAATCTGTAGTGTGACCCTCAGAACTATGAGAACAGAGTTGAGTGTTATGGTAAAAACTGATGGGGCTATTTCTGGGTAATAATACCACACAAACATATTTCACGGAGTTGAAGGTATGGAGTCTGATTATGTGTCTGTGTGGAAAGTTTTTTTGTTTTTCAGTGCCCATTCTTTTCTTCCAAAGGTAATCATGTATTTCAACCTATAAAACTCAGTGTCTCCATGAACCGTGCCCTTCAGCAGCTCTTACTGGAATGGGACGTTACTGACAACGTGGAAGCATATCCTTCTGGAGTAGAAATGGTTTTTAACATCCAGATTAATCGCAGTGAAGAGAATAATATTGTCTTCAATGTAAGTGTCCTAAAAACAAAACAAAAATACCTAACAAACAACTTCCCTTCTACAGACTTCTTAAATACGTGTAAATTCCAGGAATAAGTTAAAACATAGCCTAATTTTGGGTAGATCTACATTTCCTTTTTCATCTGTAATGTAACTTGTGTTTCTGAATCGACAACAGAAGGACCAAAAAAATTGAATGAAGACCCTAAGGGAAAGGTTCTCAGTCTTTCTTCAAGTTGAAAATCAGCTTACTTAATTGGAACATTTAATTGGAACATACTTAATTGGAACGTGTAGCAAGTCACTTACTTTGTCCTAAGCACCTAGGTGTGTATTTCCTCATAACACTTTATTCCTTCTATGTTTTCAACTTTGTTTTTGAAGACATGATGTTTCTCATTGGAATAATGATTAGATGCAAGATAAGTTCAGATTTCCTTCCTGAGTGTGGTTGCATTTACCAGAGTTTAGAACTCAAATCATGATTTGAATCAGACTTTATAGAAATTAATATTTGGATTACAACATGCCTAAGCCAACATGACCACATAGCCAGTACCCATCTAAGTGTTCAAACCAGTGGTTTCAGCTCCCAAAGGCAAACTGTGATTTAGAAGTGTTGTCTGCTTTCAGTTTTGTCATCCATGTCAAACTTCAGAAGTTCACAACTGGCTGTAGAGGTAAGAATGGTTGCAAGCTGTTCGAATTATGTCATTTTCTGTAACTAGCATTTTACTCCCTCCCCCTCCACTGTTCTTTCTTTTTGTCCATGAACGTAGAAGTGGAAGAGGCTTTGATTGGGACGTTCCAAACCAACCATGATTCCTAGTGCCTAAAAAATATCAGGGTGTCAGATGAGCCTTCTCTCCGGTCATCTTCCTTGTATGACAAGTGGCACAGACATCACCATGTGGTCAATTGATATGGGAATGGCTTAAGCCATGTAGGCCAACAGTCAGGGACTCTTGTTAACCAAAAAGGGAGGATAAAAATGAGAGTAGGTAAAAGGAAGACACTGTATCATGATTGCAACATGGTTTAATTCTGAACTGTGGTCCCTGTATGACAGCTGGATGGATTCTTGTGGCAGCTGCATTGCAAATGGAAAAGTCTATGGAAACAGAAGTGTCAAACTCATGTCAGTCCTCATCTCTCTGCAGTCAGCATCAAGTATCAAGCTGCTTCTATTTAGGGCATATTATTTTTTACTCTTTATATAGGAGTGAAGCCGTAAAGACTCATGAGTGATGTTGCCTCATTATACTTTCTTTCCAGTTGCCTACTTTTTGTTTTGTACATTTAGGAGAATTACACGACAACACTCAATAAATCAAATCGACCTCTGAAACTAACTTGGTATTCTGATGTACCCTTGGAGTGTATGCGTCATGCAGTAAGAATCCGGAGCATGGTAGCATCTTCTGAAACTTGGAGTAATTGGAGTGATTGGAATATAAAGGATGGTAAATCAACTTTGCTAATGTAGAGGGTGGAATAATAACATCATGTATGTGAGAGAAATGGGGTCAATATCAGAATAGAACCTGTTGCATGTTAAACATGTTGACCATTCCTACTTATTAGGGGAAATAAATTCGTTATTATGTTGTTTGAAAATGTAGTTCTAGAAAGGAAATAAACTCTCTCCCCGTGTGTGCGTGTGTGTATGTGTGCAGGTGTGGGAGCAGGAGAGTGTAGAACTTGCAGCTGTAGGCTTCTCATTCTATGTTCTTTGTAAAGAATCCATGGCAAGAAAGAGTCTTTTTAATAAAACCAGCAATTTCTTTCTGTGGATAATTTTTTTTAAAGATTGAAGTAGAGGGAAGGGGTTCCCATTTACAAAACTGCAGCCATACCACATAAATCCCCTGGAACACCTCTGTGATGCCACCACTTTCCTCCTACTTTAGGTCTCTGTTTGAAGTCCATCTTTTTACATGAAGCCTTCATCACAGCCTTTTAGTTCCAAAAGATGGAGCCTAAAATAAATGAATAGCCTTTCCTTGTTCACCCCTAAAACGTAATTCTGTCTTCCCATACTGGATGACAGAATGCATACTCTTGGAGGGAGAGACTTAATCTCTGCTTTATAGTGCCTGTAAAGCACCATGGCACTCTAAAAATAATTATGAAGCACTTTGATTACAATAACACTGAGAATGGCATAGTTCATTTCATGGGTAGGGAGGGTGCAACCCTCCTAGTGTTACACTACAGATCTTATCATCTCCTACCACTGTTTGTCCTCTTTGGTGCTGATGATAAGTGGTTTCTAGCACCATCTGGAAAGAAACTGCCACTCCTTACATCTAGTTAAGCCATTGTTCAGGTGGCTTTCCATGGTCTTCCACAGAGGTTTTCTTCTGGTTGGTACTGCCTTATTAAAGCCAAATTACCCAGAACAGAGAAGTTTCATGATCAGTCCTAATTTTCACTCATTGTTAATTAGCGGTCCCAAGCAGCTGCTTTGACAGTTGGGTCAGTAGCTGCTAGCTAGGATTTTATTTTTTTAACAAATCTTCTGGTACAAATACTGTGTACATTATTTCTTCACCAAATCAATGGCATCTGAGGTGTGTGGGTATGATACAAACCAGGAAAATGACAAAGAATTCCACTTACAACTTCCAAAACAGCATCTATGGAGGCCTGACCAGGAGAAACTAATCATTGTAACTTTATGATCTGTTCATATCTTAAATGTAGATACGAGGAGTTCAAGTGAATTTCTCCCCCTAGTCACTATGTAAGAAGTTGTTATAATGGCAAAAAGACTGAGCTGGGAAACAGCAATCCTTGGCAAAGTTACTTTTTGGACTATAGCTCCTAGACCCTGCTAGCCAGTGGTTAGGTAACTCTGAAAATAACTTTTCCAAGCTCTAACAAGAAGTACCCAGTCTGCATTTCCCACAATAAAACCAGCTCTTCTTTCTACATAGTTGTAAAGATTACAGCTGGGAGCACACATGAAGTGTTTCAGACTTCAGAAAGCAGCCTACAAATCTTATGTACATTTGGCTTCTGCTCCTTGGAGTGTCTGGCTTTCTTCCATATGAGCAAACTCGCAAGAGCTCTTTGTGGAATTTCATAGCCAACCTAGAAAACTGAGTATTTTTCTTGATGTCTTTGTTCAGGCATGGATTCCTTGGATAATAACCGCAGTTACATCCTACCGACATACAAGGTTGTTGAAAAAGGTTCGAATGTCACTTTCTGCTGCATTGCAAAGAGGAACCATTTTCCAACTAGCTACCTATTTCATAAAGATGACAAACAGTGGAATACAACACAAAGAAGAGAAACGTTTACTAAAAACAATGTTTCACTTTCACCGTTAGCTGGCTTTGGTGTGTATTGTGTTTTCTCAAACTTGGAGGAACGTGAGAGAACTAGTCTCTTTGTGACAAGTAAGTCTAACATGTTTGGTGTTATTGTTGAGCAGAAGTCAATAAGCAATGGCTCAGGTTGGGAAATCTGTCAGTCTTGCTTTTTCTTCCATTCAGTTTTTGTTTTAAATCTCAGGTTCTTCTTATACTGAATATAAGATTGGCAAATTTGGCAAATTCTTGAAAAGCAAATTAAATTGAAATTTTCCATTCCCCCTCCCCCTTGTGCTAGCCAAACTGAGTTAAGTACAGATATGCATCCTACCATATAGGTGTTAAAGATGAGAGGCCTTTCATAGAAAAGAGAGGGCAGCCCTAATTCAGCATCACAAAGATGATTAACATCAAATCCTGACTCGGGACTGGGACTAGATTGGCAAAAGTCAATTTTGCTTATCTACTTGCATTTTTTGAACCTAAAGTTCTGATCATTCTGAATAAGAAAAAATGTGCAAATGTTCATAAGGAAACAAGCTACACTGGCATTCTGACCCATTCCTACCCAGTGACCTTGCAGATGCTGTTGGCCTCTAGCTCTCATCAGTCCCAGGCAGTGGTGAGAGATGATGGGAATTGTGTTCTAATATTGGGGGGGGGGAGTCAAAGGTTGTGTACACAATGTTGATTGTTTTGGTGAGAACAGTTTTTAATCCTACAGCTGGACTAAGGATTATGAAGATATGCTAATATCGAATACTGGAAATGGATTTCATGTCATAAAGTTCTGTCTCCCTTCATTTGTCCACACTCTCAGATTTGATGGATAGATATCCCCTCCCTTTTTGTTTTCATCCCAGCTTGGGAGCATACTGGGTGAAGTGTGAATCCCTGAGATTGTCCTTAATGTGGTAGCCTCCCAAATACAGAACACTCACTCTCCTAGTAGAAATTATTCAATCACTGATTTTTTAAAAGAAAATTCTTTGATTTTTATATGCTGTGGGCAGCAAAGTAAAAATAAGCACTACCACCTCAACTCAACTGCTCATGATGTTTGTTCCACAAATGGAATTTTTCATCTGTCTTCTGCAGTGTACATGGCAACTACAGTATTGGACTTGAACCAGGGAGGCCCAGTGGGTTTAAATCCTAAGGTTTAAAGCTATGGAGTTCTTTGGGCCATCATGAGTGACTCCCTCCCTGCCTTCCTTCCTGTCCCTCACACAAACATCCCTGAATCTCACAGAGTTATTGTAAGGATTAAAATATGCTATAAGAGAGGGAACCATAAACAGTGCATCTCTGCTCTTCTTCTCATCCAGTTTTCATCTAGGAAAGCTGTGAGCAGAAGGCATCTTGGGGCTGCATAGATTATTTCCCTCAAAAGTGATAATGAATCTGCAGCCTTGTAGGAGTGCATTTTTGCTTACCTGAGAATATATTTGTAAATAAATGAACATCTCTATTGCCACAGTAGAAGAGCTGAAAATATTTGATAAAGAGAGCCAGACTTAGACAGAACTGTCCTAAAACCTCTCACTGCTAGGGTGTACCTTATGGTATATGGGGGATACATATTTTTTTGTGGTTAAGCCCACTTAAACATTTAACATCAGTAAAGCCTTTGCACTTCTTCTGGTCAAATATGAAAGTGATGGCCAGGGCACTGAGTCCAGATACTTGATATTCAGGTTCATGTTTGTATTTAGTTGGGCTCCTGTTCTCTGCATGACCCTTGGGGGAACGCTTTTTCCATGAGCATTCCAGAGACACTGGCCCCCCCCCGTCCCCTTTTACCAGCAGATTAAAACATTTCTTCTTTTCGTGGTCTCTGTGCCTCATGCATTAGGAGCTTTCACGCCTGCGCGGTAGTGTTCGGAAGATTCTAGAGCTTAGTAGCTTGGCGGGAATCCCTCCCCCATGCCTGCACTGAGCATGCTCAGCCCGCCGAGAAAGGTCGCTCCTCAGTTCTTTTTCATCCGCCTTAGCGAACGGAAGGTTCTTAGCTTTGCAGCTGCCTATTAGGTTTTCGGTTTGTTTTTTTGGCCCTTTTTTTTTAAAACCCCCCCCCCTTTTTTCCATCTGCCTTTTTTTTGCCTTTTATGTTTTCCCCCCCTTCTTTTTTTTTTGAGGGAAACCCCTTCTTTTCCTGAGGGAAACCCTAAACGTATTAGCCTGTGCTGTGTTGTGGCCTTCGGCCTGGAGGAACCTCACTACCAGGAGCCAGTAATGTTTTCTTGGTGCGCCCAGCGGCCACGCCCTCCTCGGTACCGGATGCTGGCACGGGGTTCATTACTGTTTCTGGGGCCCCCATTCGGGCGCGGCATTCTCCAATGGGCTCAGGTAGCCGAATCCTCCAGGACGTTTTCGCCAGCCTACGGCCATACCACCCTGAACACGCCCAATCTTGTCTGATCTTGGAAGCTAAGCAGGGTCGGGCCTGGTTAGTATTTGGAGGGGGAGCCCCGGCCTGGGAATACCGGTTGCTGTAGCCTCAGTTTCCCTGCTCGGTTACCCTGAAAGGATGGACCGCCTGGAGGATGAGGACAAGACCCCCGGGCTCGGCGCCCCTTTCGGACCCGCCTGTGCTCGCTGCCGCGGTCTCTCCACTCGCCCACCCTTCGGGGATGGTTCCGCCCAGAGAACAATGATCAGACCGCTGGTTTGGCCGCCCTTCGGGCCCGCCTATGCTCCCTGCCGCGGTCTCTCCGCTTGCCCACCCTTGGGGGATGGTTCCACCCGGAGAACAAGGATCAATGTGGCTTGGCTGCGCCTTTGGGCTGGCCTATGCTCGCTGCCGCAGTCTCTCCGCTCGCCCATCCTTCGGGGATGGGTCCACCAGGAGAACAAGGATAAGACCACTACTTCGGCTGCCCCTTTTCGGGACTGCTTTTCGTCGCTCCCCGCGGTGTCTCCCCCTGGGTCTCCCTGAGGGGATGCATCGCCCAGAGGATGGGGGCAAGACCGCTGACTTAGCTATGCCTCCGGGCTAGCCTAGCCTCACTGCCTCAGTCCCTCCGCTTGGTCACCCTGAGGGGATGAACCATTGGAGGTCGAGGACCAGACCGCCACCTCGGCAGTCCCCTCTTCTATCCTTACTGCTGCGGTATTCCCACCCGGTCACCGTGAAGGGTTGGACTGCCCAGAGGATAAGGTCCAGGCCTCAGGCTGTGCTGCACCTTCGACGCTAACCTTTCCCTTCTGCCGCGGTGTCTTTTGCTGGTCACTCTCAGAGGATAGACTGCCGGGAGGATGGTAACAGTCGGTCGCCGCAGCTGTGGAAGACCCATTTGGAGGGGGCCCTCTCTCTCTCTCCCCCCAGCCACCGAGGGCCCTTCTCGTGCAGATATGGCCGGGAACACCTTTACTGAAAGCAACCGGCGTCGTATCATTCCTATTCACCCATATATAGAGCTCGATCCTGCCCCAACCTGAGGCACTGGTCGGCAGTTTGCATTGTTGCTCCCTTTTTCGGCCACCAACGTCTCTCCGCCTTCGGCTGCTCCACCAGTCCCGTCCATGGCACCGATGATGGTCTCCCAACCAGGGCCTAGGGATTTCCATAGGCCCAGCAACCATAACCAAATTGTTATCTGAGTCTGGCTGACCCCTTTAAACAAATCTCAACCCTATCTTTCGAGAATGTGTCACACCCGGCTCCATCTACCCGGGGACCCGGGTCCGCGTGTGTGCCCCCATGGGAAACCCCCCCAGACAGGTTCTATACTTTTCTGATGCACCTCCCAGAGGATCAACAACCGAGTCGCACACAATTCTTAATGAATCAGGGACACTCGATAACCAATACATCATGTCGGCTACTCGTTCCACAGGGTCCCTCCTCCCAGCGCCTTGCGCAGTTGAGATCCAAATTTCCAGGAGGAAAGCCGCAGACGCATTGAAGACCACCCATTGACGGCCTGGGTCTACTCCATGCCACTATTTAAGGCCCGCCCCACGGCAGACAGATGCGTGGCTCAGATCATCGACCCTCCCAAACTGACATCAAGGGAAGGACCGAGGACCTCCTCTTGGATGGCCAGGGGCTGTTTAATGCCACATCACATAGGTGATGTACCATCCACTCAAGGGGCGCCTGGCTGACAGGAACCGTGCCACAGGTCATCGTCCTCGACCTCCAACCTTGGTCGCCTCGCTCGACCCCCCGCCGCCGTCTACTCTCTTAAAGGGGCCTAATTTCTTCTTCTGCAAAGAAGTCCTCATCTGGGACAAACCCCCTTTTCTTGCCCCCCCTCCGCAGGTCACCCCATGTCACCTGGGACTCGGGCAATCTCCCCATCGTCCGTCTTGCCTATGCCGCAGCACAGCTCCACCGGAACAGGCCCAGTCCCAGCTTCAAGAGGAGCATTCAAAAACCCCCCTGTCCTCCAGCACAGACGATACCAATGGTTCGCGGTCGACTATACCTATTATAAAATACAGGGTGCTACCGTTCGTACTCTCTATCACCCCAGGGTCTTCACCAAATGCATGGCCCCTGTGGTATCATGCCTGTAGGCGAAGGAGGTCTCATCTACCCCTACCTAGATGACTGGTTGATGCTGGCGTCCTGCGGACAAGAACTCTACAATGACACCCACCGGATGCCCTCCATTCTGTCCTGTCTTGGTCAGGCTGCGTTTGTGGTCTTTCAACGCCCTGACGCTATCAGCGAGGAGAACCCACCAACTCCTCAAATACAAGGCCTTGACTTCCACTGTGACTTGCAGTCTAGGCTCTGAATATCCCACGGGGGCCGTCAATCCCTGCTTTGGTGACAGTCTTCCACCATCTCTTGTCAGGGATCCTCCTGGAGCCGTCTTTTCCCTGGCTCACGGTGACAACCCATGCACCCTTCTCGGGGTAGGGAGGCCACTGTAGCGGGCCCCGGAGTCCGGGGCACTGCCCTCGAACTATGCGTCATCTGGAAAACTCTGAGGGCATTTCACCACTTCGTTACAGGTCGTACGGTGTTGATCTTGGCAGACAACACGACGTACATTGTTATGTTGACACGCAAGGAGGGACTCATTCCACTCCCTCTTCAGCCTACACAGCGGCCTCTGCAACTGGTGTGTCCTGCTTCAAATCCATCTGGTATCAGGGCACCTGGCTGGGCAGGAAAACCCCAGCGGATGCCCTCTGCAGGGAGTGGTCCCCTCTTGACGAAGCGTCCAGGGTGGTACGGACCGGGGGGGGACCGACGATCGACCCCCGGGCCCCCAACAAGGACGCGAAGTGTCACTGGTACTGCTCCAGGGCCGGCCGCAGTCGTGATTCCATCGGCAACGCTTCCATTTTGGGTGCAATGACGGTTTCCTCTACACATTCTCCCCATTTCTTTTTTGGCCCAGTGGTCCCCAAGCTCCTCATGGACCGGGCCGACGCTGCATTCACTGGTCCGGCCCTCTGCTCGAGGCTGCTCGCAGTTGGATCCTCCGTTTTTCCCGCCACGCCGGACCTACTCTCGCACTCCAGCAGCCTCGTCCTCCATCCGGACCTGCCGCTCCTGCCCCTCCGTGCAGGGGGGTATCGCCCTAGACGAGTCCGTTATTTTGGGAACATCTTGGACGTGGCCAGGAAGCAGTCGAAAACGCCGCAAAACCACTACAAGTGGCGGCGCTTCATTGCCTTTGCTGAGGAACAACGATAGCCGTTATCACCTGCCAACTTGCCTACCGTGCTCCATTTCCTCCTGCACCTCCGGCAAAACAGGGCTCGGCCTTCCCATGGCTGAAGGCCCCCCTTGCTGCCATCGTGGCATACCAACTGCCACGATTCCCATCAGCGGCTCTCTCCCTTCACGGTACCATGAAGCAGTTTTCTTTTTTTTCTAGGGCCCGGGAATACCTTTACCCACCGGTATTGCTGCTGCTACCGCTATGGATCACAGGCTGCTCGCCATGAAAACTGCCTTCTTGATGGCTGTCACCTCTGCCAGTCGGGCGTGAGGGCTGGCAGCCCTATATGGGGACCCAACCGTACCTGGTTCTTCACGGGGAAAAGGTGGTCCTCCTGCCTGACTTTTCATTCAGTCAAGACATCATCTTTCCCCCCTTTTACCCGAACCCGACTACACCTTTGGAGAGATCCCTAATCCTTTGGGTGTTCGTCGGGGCCCTTTCCTTTCTACCAGGACGGACTGCCTCTTTCAGACAGGCCCCGCACCTATTGTGTGCCATGACCGGCATTGGGGAAGCCACGAGGTATCCACCCCTCTTTCTCGAAATGGGTAGCCCAGACTATCCACTTGGTGTACGAGCTTGCCAAGAAGCCCCCGCCAAAACTTTTTTGGGCTCATTCCTCCAGTCCCATGGCAACATCTGCAGCCCTGCTACAAGGGGTCGGCCTGCAGGACTCTGCCAAGTGGCGACCTGGTCCTAGCCATCGACCTTCATGCGCCACTACAGGCTCGACTCCGGTCCCGGAAGGATGCTCATTTTGGACGTGCTCTGCTCGCTTCCGTTCTTTAGGGCCTGACCCACCGTCCTACTTGTAAGCTACACAGTCTCCTAATGTATGAGACACAGAGACCACGAAGAAGAAGAACAGGTTGCTTACCTGTAACCCGTTTTTCGAGTGGTCTTGTGCCCTTCCAAAATGCCCGCCCAGCCGTCCCCTCTTTCTCAGGCCCTTATTGGGGGACTTCCGAACTGAGGAGCGACCGTTGCTTGGCGGGCTGAGCATGCTCAGTACAGGCATGGGGGGGGGGGTTCCCGCCAAGCTACTAAGCTCTAGAATCTTTCGAACGCTACCACGCAGGGCGCGAAAGCTCCTAATGTATGAGGGCACAGATGACCACTGAAGAACCACAGTTACAGGTAAGCAACCTGTTCTTTTTAAGCAGGCTTTTATCTGAGCTGGAGACTTTATTGTTAATTTGTTTTAAACATTGAATATTGTTTTAGTTTTTTTATAATTTTATATGTCTTTAATGTTTTTAATTATTTTAAAAATTTTTAATCTCTCTAATTTATTATTGGAAGCTGCCTTGGGTCCCACTCTGGGAGAAAGGTGGCATAGAAATATAATCAATCAATCAAGTCAGTCTTTCTGGGTGGCTGTGACTCTCAGAAGCCTCAGTTGCCACTGATCTTCTACCTCTGGAAATCTCCCTTTGTAAAATTTTGGGGATTTGCAGACAGTAATGACCCTCCTTCTTAGGTGTGGGCAACTACAGTAAAATTTGGGATCACTTTTTATCACTACCCTGCTGCATTTTCAGTTGATTTTTGGGCCCAAAACATGACCTGAATTTCATTTCCTGCATTTTCAGCCATTTTTAATCTTTTGGGGGAAATCTGAAGACCATGGAGCTTAGAAGATAAGGCACCACTTTTTGGTGTGTTGGGTGTTGTGAAATGAAATTCAGAAGACAAATGGATAATAAAAATAATTCTTTTATCTATTCTATTTAAAGGGAAAAAATAGCAAACATAGGTATTTATATAAAGACAACATACAGAAAGAAAAACATAGTCAAAAAAGTTAAAATGAACATGAGCAATATAGGTAAGTAAAAATAGAAAAATACAAAATATATCAAACTACAAAATACCACAATAAAGCAGGATCAAACAAGATACTATATAAGGACAAATGGCAACAGCAGAGCAGATAAGCTCACTAAAGAAAACTCTACTCTTACAGAGGCTTCACAGCTGCCTGCAAATAACATTTACAGCTGAAGGTCCTCTCTGTCTCACTAATACACAATTAACCCTATAATGATTGAAGTTGTAAGTCTTGTCTATATGCCAACATTGGAGAGATTTCAGGTGCTTTGGCATGAGGACTTGCCCCCCCCCACAAAAAAAAAAAGATTTGAGGCATAGTTTTCTCACTCCTGCTATGCAGGCATAATGTATATGAACAGAGCACTGACTCTGAATGTGAGCCATTACTGTTTGCTGAGCGGTTTTCTGATGGACAGAAATAAGGAAGATTGGTGGAATACACACCATTTTGTTTGATGAAATTCTGTTCATGTTCCCCTTAACAGTGGTATGGGTTTTCCTTGATTTAAATGTGGTTTGTAAGGATGAATTAGAAGAATAAAACATTGTAATCTAGCCTTGCTTTAACAGGCAAGCCTGATAAACCCAAAAACTTTGACTGTGAAACAGAAGACATGACTATGTTAACGTGTACATGGGACCCAGGTCAAAGAGATGATTATACTAACCTTGGTCAGAATACATGTGCAACAAATTTCACTGTGTCTGATGTGTAAGTATTCTTCCAATATTCTAAATGTTACACATGCTCCAGATCTGATAAGAGATACTCTGAGAATTAAAAGCATATTTGCCAACATTGTGGGATACCTTTGAAGGAAGTACTCTGGAACACTGAAGAGACTGATTGCAGAAGAGTGATCATGTCAATTAGTTACACACAGGACTTTAGCGGAGATAATTTCTTCAAGAGTCAGAGCGTATACTTTATTGCCTAGGGAATATATTGAGATTTACAGTGACCTAGAGCAGATGCCATACCGGCCTTCTTCGGAATCCCTGTTTGGAAATCATTAATGTGCAGAACTGACATAAGACATTTGAGGTCTGAGGAAAAGAATAAGAAGCACTCCCTACACCTCCATTTCTTGTGGAAAGGCAGGCTGGGATGTGCAGTTGAACCTTCAGCACTGGCATTGGGGTTAGGTCATCTAAGGATGGAAGCACAGTTTAGGGGTGCAAGACAGGTTGTATGGCAAACTCAGCCATTCTCCAAAACAGAAACATGAGTTCAAGAGGAACAGCTTTGGAGCTACCATTGCTCTTCCACAGTATCAGTCACCTGAGCCAAGAAGCCTGATTTTGTTTAATGGCAGGGCTTGCCCTGGAAGAGTAACAGTTTATAAATTGGGAAATGCATTTTCCTTGCCTCCTTCTGTCTCTGGCATGAATTCAATTCTCCATTTGTCGTTTATTATGATGTAGTTTTACCTCTATTCTGTTTTAATCTTAGGATTAACCCTCTTAGACTTTTCCCACATATATTAGTTAGCAGCCAAGGCAACAGTAATTCACAGGAGTAAAATACTTTGTTGACTGTATTGATGGTTATGGGAGATCACCAATGAATACCACGTGCTCTATACTATATATCAGAGGAAGGAACTAGAAAAAAACAAAACTCAAGAGTAGTTCTTGCCTAACAAAACCCTATGAAATTCATGATGTCACCATATCAGCTTGAAGGCACACACATACAAACACAATAGATGCTAACTGTGAGTTTTATCAGGGAGCAATTGTTACCGTAGAGTGCTTAGCTGCAGGATGAACAGCTCAGTTTTGATTTATCTGCAGCTTATGGCAGTCTGGCATGACTCATCTGAATAGTTCATATGCCAACTTTTTCAACCTGTGCAAATATCACATTCTCCAATGCTAACCACAGTTAATGTTAACCAGTATTCCTGTCTTTACCTGTGTTTCAAAGCAACCTGTAAATTGGGTTTGAAATCCTGGTTAAGGAGGAACTTGGTTAGTATTCACATGATTTGCACTGCTGCAGACAGAAATATGATGTGGGAGGGAAAGGAGGAGGGAGAGCGTGTTTGCAATAGACACTTCAGAAGTTTAGTTTCTGTTTTCACTCTTGTTTAGCTTAAAATCCCCTGTAATATCCTACTTCATATTAGAAGAACAAAAATTGTTTTTTTTCTTTCTGTCTTCCCCACCATTTCACTAAAGGTCTAATGGACAAACATACTGCAACTGCAGTGAGAAATGCAGAAACTGTACATTCAAGATGTTTGGTGAGCAAATGAAATACAATTTGAGACTGGCAACCCAAAATTGTCTTGGACAGGAACAGACAGATGCTGTGGTTGATGTAGCCCAGAGAAGTAAGTCTTTATTTACTTTATCACTGTTTTCATTGGTCTTTCCAGAGTCAACAAATTTTCAGAGGTTTGCACAGAGCACCTAGGTCAAAGTGTGGAACAAAAACTTTAATAATACCATGACCTCTACAAGGCATGTAGCATGAAATGAGTTGCAGCACCTCTGTTCTATCCTTTGAAGACAATTCCAGAGAGAAATATTACAATATCTCAGTGAAGAAAAAATTCCTTTTTACTATTTTTTTTTCTCCAGTGGTGGTCTTAGTCTTACTTACAGGTGATGGTCTTTCTGTCATGAAGAGAAACAAAGACGTTGCAGAGCCCAGAAATAAATGAAAAAATTTTTTTTAGCTAGTTACTGTTTTTCTTCAGTAACTAAAATATGACTATATTACATTAAGATCATAGCTTCATAAAGGGCATTTTCACTCTTTTTCCAGTGGTCACCAATGCTTTAAAGGTTAGGGTAGAAAAGCAATATCACATAGCTCAAGTAGTATCTTGTGTGTGCCTCTTGCTGCTGAATGGAAAACATTCAAATGTTTTAAAAGTTTTTTTTTAAAAAAATATTAGTTACTTTTGAGAAATGAATAAGGTTTGGTTTTTGAAAATTACAGAGAGTCTTGCAGCAGCCTAAAGATTAAGAACTTCATTTAGCAATTCCTGTGGACTTCAGCCACCTCATGAGATGCCACTGAGATGTAGTCCGTGAAATCTGATACCAAATAAAACTACGTTGTCTTTAAGGTCCCCCAGGACTTGATTTTGCTTCAACAGGCTAACACTTCTGTGTTTACTAGTTGATTGTAATTAACTAGCAAGACAGCTTGAAACTACAAATGCAACCAGTTACTTTTTTTAAAAAAGTAAATAGTCGAGCTTTAGAACATTATAATTAAGTGTGTCTGTTTATTTAGTCTATGAGCAAAACAGGATGGACATAGTTTCCCAGAATTTAAGGGGAAAGCAGTTCTGAGGAAAAATGGCTAAAAGCTCAAACAAAAAATGGCAAATGTGCGTTCATAGAGGCATACTATCATAGAATTGGAAGGGGCCCTTTAGGCCATCAGGTCCAACCCCCTGCTCAGTGCGGGACCTCTAGCTAAAATATTCCCTGCAGATAGCTGTCCAGACTCTTTTGAAGACATCTAGTCAAGGAAGCCTTACCACTTCTTTAGGCAGCAGAGAACAAGCCTTTGCCCTCCTCGTTGCGGCAGTCCTTGAAATATTTAAAAATGCACATGAGGAATTTGTTGGAGAGGCTATGTTTAACAAAACTAGTATCCCATCAGATATAAAGATAATTGAAGTCCCCCATAGTGTGCTTCTGGGAGATTTGTTTCAGAAATGCCCCATCTACAATCTCATCTTGGTTTAGTGGCCTGTAGTAAACTTTTACCACAATATTGTTTTTATTTTGTTCTTCACTTATTTTTACCCAGATGCTCTCCACTGGTGCAATTTGACCACTCATGTACAAGTGAATTTGTTTTTGACGTACAATGTTACTCCACTGCTTTTCTCTTCCATATATTCTTTTTGAACAGATTATATCCTTCAATTGTTATATTCTAATCGTGGGAGTCATCCTACCAAGTTTCTGTTATACCTATAAAGTCATATTTACATTCCGGCTGTAGGACTTCAGGCTCATCTTCTTTGGCTCCCGAACTGTGTGCATTGGTGTATAGATATGTAAAGCATTGTTTTATTCTTCTGTGAGTTTTACTGCGGTTCTTTCCTTCAGTTTCTCCTCTGTCTTCATAAGGCCCATCTTTAGCCAATAGTCCTTCATCTAAGAAGTGAAGACGTAAGTCCCAGAAGCCAGACCACTGCAGTTGACATTATTTGCATAATGAATCATTTACTTACAGTATCTTATTGCTCCTGTGTTCTTGCCCAGGGCTTCGTAGTCCAGGGTGATCTGCTCAAAGGTGTCCTTTGCAGTGTCATTGATGCCTGCATGAATCAGAAGAAAGGTGTACGGCTCCATATTGATGAGCTTCAGCAACTTGTCAGTGACTGTCAAGGTCCTAGGCATGGGCAGCAAGGGCTGACTGGTACAGGCGCTGAGGCTGGACCTAGGGGCAGGTGCTAGGTCAGGAAGCCAAGGGTCAGAGCACAGCAAGAGTCCAAGGCAGCAGTCCTTCGGGTAGCAAGAGTCCAGGAAGCCAGAGGCAAGAAGCAGAAAACAGGCAGGAGGTCAGAGCACACAAGAGTCAAAGGGAACAGGGACCTTCTGGGCAACAGCCATAAACAGGGCCAGAGGCAGGTCCAAGAGACAGGCAGAAGGTCAAGGCAGTAGAAACTTACCAGGTAAGAAGAGTCCTGCAGGGCCAGAGGCAAGAAGCAGGTCCAGAAAACAAGCCAAGATCCAAGTCCAGAGGTCAGGAGAGGTTACAGGCAGCATTGGAGTCCATCTTGCTGTGGCAAAGGCTGCAGAGAAACCCCAGCCCTTATAGCTGTCCTGCATCTGAGCAGCCAGCTGGGTCTGAGGTGCTGGGCAGGATTCTGCAAAGAACAGAGTCAAGGGCAGGATCCTTGCCAACAGAATCCTGCAAGGATTTAGTCACAGACCAGAACCCTTGCAGTGCTACATCCTGGATATGTGCATCAGGAAGACAGCACACTCCCCAATTAATCTTCTCTAGCTGGCACACAGTTGCCTCAGCACCACAAGCAATGAATCTCACAACACCAGCACCTTACTTTCCTTCTTGCTACAGTTGGTAGTTAGGTTGGCTCCTTTCTTGGCATGCAGTGTCTCTTTCTGCTAGTCTCTTGTCTGTGCCTCTCCAACACTGTTATCCTCAGCATAACGGTTGTCTAGTTGGAACAGTTCTGAATCCCAGGTGCATGACTGTCCTCCAGGTTGCTCGCTCAATGTTACAACCCTCTTCGTTTTCATTGGCAGTTTCTTCCCATTCATTCCATAGGATCAGTTCTCCCTCCCACAGCAGATACCCCACAGCCTTAGAACATGCCCTCACCTACTTTCCTTCTGGTGCTTCCACTGCAGCAGGAATGAAGGAAGTCCTCGCCACTTTTACTACTTAGTGCTGTTACGATAGCAAATCAGATACCAGGATTTTTGGGAAACTCAAGGTAGTAGGGCAGGGGGAATTGACTAATTGGTATAGTAACATTGCAGACCTCTTTTCTTTGTTGTGCTTCTGCAGCACCAATGGCAAAGGTGAGCAGCAGTAAAAGGATTGAGATGTACTGGTTTGTAGGAGGGAGCAGTTAATGTCATTTATTTATTTATTTAAATATTTAGATTCTGATTAAACCACAACATCTCAGGAGTGTATACAGGGGAAAAGGAATTTTAAGCATTTTAAAACAATTTAAATTTGGTAGCCCCAAGTTTACAAGACCAGAGTATCGCTGTCAATGACTGAAGCATTGAAGGTCTCTCATCAGGTTGCTATAAATTGATGCCTACTTGACAGCATTTAACATCAAATTTAAGAAAGAATTCTACAACCTTAGTCAAGGCAAGATCCTTGAATCCCAAAGGATTTGGTAGAGAGCCACATTTTAGTGAGCATCTAAATGAAGTCATTGGCAGCACCGATTAGGCCTCCAGAGTGAGGACATGCTACACCAGGGTGCCACAGCAGAGATGGTCCTCTCCTGTACCCCGCATTAACTGGAAAAGGAAGTGTGTGGGTGTCAGTGTAGTGCTCAGTTTCCATTCAAACTGCCAGAGAGTGAAATCCAGTGTTGCACAAGCGGACTTTCCACTTCTCTTCTCCACATGCTTTTCATATCAAAGGTGATTTTAAAGTTTTGGGGTAGGGTGTTACAGCATAATCCTTCTTGCTTTCCCATCAATAGAAGCCATTCAGTTGTATAGGGATAAAATCCTATGTTTAATATCCAGGGTAGGGGAAAATGGGAAACTTGAATGGCTCTTATGGATTTGATTGGATGTTGACCATGTGTTACTCTCCAAGGCATTTGATCTGTGCTTTCAGGATCTTTTTTCTTTTTTCTTTCTTTTTAAACAAGTTCACCTTGCACCTCCTGATCAGCTCTCTGTCAGTTACCAAAATGCTACCACCATCCAGTTACAGTGGCATATAAAACCTACAAAGAAAGCACTTTCACTGTATTGCCAGGTTAATAGGAACAGCTTTTATCCTGGTGTAGAAGAAGAGGTGAGTAGCACCTATTATTAGCATCAAGACATGTGTACTTTCCCTTTTTGTCTGTCAGTTTCATAAAGATAGCCTGTTAAAGCAAAAAGTCTTGGTTTGACTTAAGCTGCCCAGAATCCTGAAAAAAGAATCTGTTGTGTTATACCTCTGAAGTGTGTAGCTTTGATGAATCTAGAGGCTCCAACATTGGTCCCTATCACAATAGCATGCCTGGAAATACTGGACAATGTCCACAAATTACCAGTTTTAAAGTAAAAGTCAAATTCTTGTTGTGATTTTGGAGTGCTTGATGGGGTTTATGCAAAAATCATTGCTTTTGGAAGTGTCCAGGAGTAGCACAAGCTATTTGAAAACTGATGTGTGGGAGGGTAGTTCCTGTGGGCAAATTTATCATTCATTCATTCATTTATTTATTTAAGATATTTTTGTTCTTCTTTCAAAGGATCTCAAAGTGATATACAGTGAATTCGAAAACTGTAAAGCAGTTTTAAAACATACCAGCAGCATCTATAAACAATTTTACTGATTAAAGCAAGACAGTTTAAGATTAGTTGAAACAGTATGACACAATTTAAAACCATGTACTTGTGCAAATTTTGTTACAGTCAAGTCCCAAAAACTTTAGTAAAAATCTGCGTTTTTACTTGGTGCTGGAATTACTCCAGTAGTGATGCCAATTAGGCCTCTAGGGGACGGTACCCTGGGAGGCACAGTGAAGAATACCCTCTCTCATATCTTCCCACAGCCTATTGTTCCCACTGGTGGGACACACAGCTGGTCCAGTTCAACAGACTTTAGTCCTGGATATGGGGTCCCATATAGCTCCTGGGATATGTCAAGAACTTTGGAATGTTAGTTTTGTGGATTATGAATGCCTCAACCAAAATAACCATTTTCTAAGCTCTTGGTATAACATCCTACGGACTGTATTTCTGTATGTCAGATAAAATACAGTGCTAGATGCCAAAGGCATCTATGGTAAATTGGTGAAGTCTTTAAGATGCCATAGAGGAGTCTTATGTTACAGAAAAGAAAATTACTTTGCTCACTGGGACTTACTCCCAAGTAAGTATGTGTAAGATTATAGCCTTGGTGTGATATCCTAAGGGGAAGGATCACTCTAAATGACACCAGAGCACCTGCTATTTTCAAGGCCCTGTCATCTACAGAGGAGTAAGCAACAGAGATGCTGGCTATTCCCAACCCATCAGAGGCTTACAAAGCAAACAAACTTAGCCACAAAATTGCTTGCAGTGGCAGAGAATTCAACTGGAGCAACTTTAGAGAACATCTAAATTCCCTGCCATGTTAGAGCATGGTTGTGGGTTGCAATGGCTGTGGACGGAGCAGATATTCATCTCCTTCTCACTGTCACACCCCCTACGCACATATACTGCTTCCTTCCCCTTATGAGTTGCTCAGAAATCCCAGTGGTGACTGTGAGCGGCAAGGACAGAAACCGGGACTGACATCCTGTTGGTTAATTATGATCATAATTAATCAACAGGATGTCAGTCCCGGTTTCTGTCCTTGCCGCTCACAGTCACCACTGAGATTTCTGAGCAAATCATAAGGGGAAGGAAGCAATATATGTGTGTAGGGGGTGAGACAGTGAGAAGGAGATGTATATCTGCTCTGTTGGACTTACACCATCACAGCTCACTTTTTTGTCATTACAGAGATTGGAATTGTCTACCCAGCCACACAACAACTGAAATCCCAGCAAATCTTCCCTTTCTTAGGTACAGTCCTCCCACTGAACATTTCCTGGTTGGGGGAGAGCAGGGGAGGGGCAGACCCAGTGTCAAGCTATTTTCCTGTAGCTGAATGCAAAGCAATGACATTGTTTGCAAGGAGATCTAGAGAGTCCCTGGATGTCCCTGTGGGATACCTGTTGGTGTGCATCCAGATGAAAGAAAATTAAACTTCTAAAAATAGGCTTGTGAAAAGAATTTTTGTTGCCTTACTCAGAGGTGAATTTTTGGATAGTGTTTACTCTTAATTGTCATTGGTCTCAGTTTAGAACTTACAAGTTAGAGAGATGATCTGCTTTGAATTACTACTACTACCACCACTACTACTACCACTAATGTTGCATTATGTCATTGCTGTTATTATTATCTTCATTTTAATAACAGAAATGGTAAGTATCAAAAATCCATCCATTGGTTAATAGTAGTTTTATTTATGTTTTGCAGTATAACACTACAGTGTGGTCTATTCCAGATTCACATCTCCACACTAACCTGAATGGGTTGCAGCCTAATACAAAATACACTTTAAAAGTACGCTGTGCTGCTGCTGCTGATTTCTTCTGGAAATGGAGTGAATGGAGTAACACTATAGCTATCCAAACAAATGAATCTGGTGAGAATGCTATGCTGCTGGAAAGGAGTTTGCAATTCTTAGGTTTACAATCCTCTTTTGTGGGCTACTATCTGCTTCTGTGTAATCAAGGAATAGTGACTCTCTAGCCGAGCAAACCTCAGAAACCTGTGACACTCCCTTCAAACCATTCTCTCTTATGCTTTAATTGTACCCATTCTCCTTTCTTTACCTTCTAGTGACAGATCATAAAACAAGGCATGTTAAAAGGAAGATATATAGATGAGGATAATCACATGCCATGACAAACAGCTGGCTCTCATCACTTGATGATCCACCTCTTTTAAAAATATGCTAAACTAATCATCTAGTTTGACCCTTCGTGTGTATCAGTTATGTTGCTTTCTGCTTTACCTCTTCTTCTAGCTTAGCTGTATAAAAATAGTTGCATTGTATGCTCTAAGGCCAATAACTTAGGGTTGAGCCATTGTTTAGAGAAAGGCAGGGAAAAAATGATGGTGGTGATGTCCTAGCATACTCCCATTATTCTTAAGGATGTACTTTCTTACCCAAAATGTGTTCAATTTATTGGGGCGTACCATCTGAGTAAGCATGCACAGGATTCTGTAGTGAGAAACCATTTAATAAATTCCATATTTACAGTAGTATCACAATGTCTAATGTCAATGTCTGTGAAGCAGAATCAATACCTAATGTAAATAATAACTTGTGATGGCATAATTTCCTTCAGCTCATCTTAATTTTCTGTTCTTCTTCGTGGTCTCTGTGCCTCATACATTAGGAGCTTTCGCGCCTGCGCGGTAGCGTTCGGAAGATTCTAGAGCTCGTTAGCTTTGGCGGGAACCCCTCCCCCACGCCGGTGCTGCTCATGCTCCTCCCGCCGACTAACGGTCTCTCCTCAATTCTTTCTTGTCCGCCTCAGCGTACAGAAGGTTCTGCTTGTTGGCTTGCTTTTCGATTCTGCTTTTGGTGTTTTTCGACTTCGGATTTGGCTTTTGACTACCCCTCTTGGATTTCGGACTTGGCTTTGTACTTTCTCAATCGGTTTTGACCCATTTCTGGCTTTGATGACGATTTCGGATCTCGGACTGTGTTTGGCATTCTTGGACTCTTGCTTCTTTGCCTTGCCTCCGGTTTATGTCGGCTCTCTTCAAACACTGTGCCTCCTGTGGAAGGAAGGTCGCTGTCTCTGACCGACACTCTAAGTGCCTGATTTGTTTGGGTGAGGGGCACAACGTTCAGGCCTGCCCTATTTGTAGAGAGTTTACACGCCAGACTCTCCGAAACAGGGCGGCAAGGCTTAAATCCCACTGTTGGGAGGAATCTCTCCGCATCCAGAGACCTGAGACGATGGCCGAGAAACGCCCGCCTTCTTCTTCTTCTTCGGCAGCAGCGGCGGCTGCCGTGCCCTCGACCTCATCGGTATCGGTACTGGGCTCGGTACCGATAATGAAGTCGCCGAGGATACCGAAGGTCTTGGCAACTCGGGCACGCGAGGACCCTGCGGGCTCGAAGGCCTCAACCTCCTCCAGGCCGCTTACCGCGGCCCAGAAGAAGCGCCCGCCACCGAGGGCGTGGGGGAGAAGAAGAAGAATAAGAGAAAGGAGAAGCGGCGCTCTTCACCGACGGTGGTGCAATCCCCGACTCCACCACCCACCCAGCCCACCGAGGAACTTCAACCGATGGAGCTCCCTGAGGAAGAGGAGCCTCCGGAGGAAGAGGAAATCCTCGAGGTGTCGGACAAGGAGCAGGTTGTGCAGGCCTCGCCTCCTCAACCGCCCGAGCTGATCGCGGAGATCGCTCCGCCGAGTTGCCGACCACCCTCAGCAGAATGCCGAGAGGAGGCTGTGGTCAGGCAGTGTCCAGCCTCTCAACGCGACGAGTCCTGCTCGCCAGAGCAGCAGGCCAGGCCTCCATCACCGCGATATCGGGAGATGTGCCTGGAGAGGCATCGCTCGGGCGAGAGCGCCTACTCTCCTGCCTACCTAGGGAGGTACGCCCAGGAGCAGGTGTGGCACGAGCTGGCCGGCTCATACTATCCTATTCGCCGTCTTACAGGGACCGGTACCATCCAGATCTAAGGTACTGGTCACCTCATCGCCGGTCTCGTTCGCCACCGCGGGAGGCTCACTACTCCCGCTATGAGAGGTCACCGCTGCGTCGTTCGCCGAGTCATCGTCGGTCCCGGGAGCCCTCACCCCGCTACAGGGCTGTTTCTCCACCACCGCGGACCACAGCCACAGCTACCCGCCTGACGCCACAGCCCACCATGGCCCAGCCGGCGGTAGCTGCAACTTCTACCACGCAGGGGGCACACCGCCCTAGGCCCACAGTCGTGCCCCTGCAGGTGACTCCGATACCGGCCACGACATCGGCCGCACCGGTACCGACGCAGCCTGCAGCTCCAGCTGTCACCCTGGCACCTCCGGCCCGTGAGCCGGCTGAGGAGAAGGAGGCGGAGAGGTCGGCATCACCATCCGGCGACTCTGACGACTCGGACTCGGACTCTGCTGAGTCCACCCCTTCTTCTCACGAATCCCCACCGCTGGGGTTCGGGGAGCCAGGCCTGGAGTCTGCACTGGAGGATGTACGCCAGTTTTCTGCGATCCTCCTCCGGATGGCCACAGCCCTTGGCCTGAAGGTGACCGAACCTGCTCCACAAGCCCAGGACCTGGTCTTCCAGTACTTGGAAGCCTGCCCACCATCGACCGCACCACTGCCATTCCTACCAACCCTGTGGAAGCGATGAAGCAGCCGTGGGCGAAGCCGGTGTCAGCACAGCCTATGCCACATAGGCTAGAGCATCTCTACAGGACCCAGAAGGAGAACGCGGAGTTCCTCTTCAATCATCCTGTACCGAACTCTATTGTGGTTGAGTCGGCTCAGACGAAAGGAGGCAACCGAGCGCATACCACCCCTCTGGACCGTGAAGGACGGAAGCTCGATGCCTTCGGCCGAAGGTTCTATTCAGCATCGTCCCTGGTGGCCAGGACGGTGAACACGATGGTATGCCTTGCGGCCTACCATCGGAACATCTTTGGCCAACTCTCTCCACTCCTTGCTGACTTGCCGGAGGAGTCACGTGCCTCAGCCACACAGATCTTTGGCGAGGCCGTTGCGGTGGCTACACAGCAGATCGCCACCTCGAGGCACGCCATGGAGGCTACCTCGAGGGTGATGGTCGGTGCCGTAGCCCTTCGACGCCACACGCGGCTCCAGTCCTCTGGGCTTCAGGAGGACAGCCATCGATGGATTGAAGATCTTCCGTTCGACAGCGAAGGGCTCTTCCACACCTCCACCGACGAGACCATGGATCACCTCGTCAAGGCCCGGCTGACAGCGAAGAAGATGGGCATCAACCAGCATGCCCAGTCTCGCCGCTCTTTCCAGCCGAGGCCTACATGGAGAAGGTCCTCCTCTTCATCGGTGTACCAGCTGCGGTCCCCGCGGTTGACCGTATCGAGGCCATCGACGTCTTCGGCTTCAAGGAGGCTTCCCAACGACGCCCATCTTTGTCGTCCAAGAAGTCGTCCTCTGGAGCAAAGTCCCGGTTTTGACGGCCTTCGCAGGACTCCACCCGTGCCATCCTTCGCCCTTCCGGTAGAACTGTTCCTCCACCCGAGCCTGGCCAGGCACCTCGACTGCTGGCGGGAGATCACTGCGGACTCCTGGGTAATTACCATCGTCCGCCTGGGGTACGCCATCGAGTTCCAGGCTATTCCGCCACGGGGTGTCTACTACTCCACCCCGGCCAGCTCGGCTCTACTGGAAGAGGTCCAGTCCCTCCTCGAGAAGGGAGTGATCGAGAGGCTCCTGCCTTCAGCCAAGACCACCGGCTTCTACTTGAGGTACTTCACGGTGCCGAAGGCAGATGGATCCCTGCGGCCCATCCTAGACCTCTGAGGGGTGAACGAATACATCTGCCCCAAGAGGTTCAAGATGGTCACGCTGCCGTCGATCCTCCCCTTCCTTCGCCGAGGGGACTGGTTTTCATCCATAGACCTCAAAGACGCCTATTTCCACATCTCGATCTGCCCGCAGCACAGGAGATACCTTCGGTTCGCGATCGACAGCACCAGCTACCAGTACCAGGTGCTGCCGTTCGGACTTTCCACCGCACCGCGGGCGTTCACCAAGTGCATGGCTCTGGTCGTGTCCTTCCTGCGGACGAAGGGCGTCTCCGTCTACCCTTACCTGGATGATTGGCTATTGGTGGCGTCCTGCAGACAGAAACTGTACAGGGACATTCATCAGACTTTGTCTGTTCTCACTTGGCTTGGACTCAGGGTCAACCCCAAGAAGTCCCATCTCGAGCCCACTCAGGTTCTCGACTTCATCGGGGCGACCCTCGACTCGGTATCGGCGAGGACCTTCCTCCCAGACGAGAGGGCGCGGACGCTTCGTCGGGCGGCATCCGCTGCCTTCGAGGCCTCGACGGTATCAGCGAGGAGGATCCAACAACTCCTTGGCTACATGACCTCGACCACCGCCGTAACCTACCTCTCCAGGTTACGCGCACGGCCGCTCCAGCAGTGGTTCGTCAGGGCCTTCAATCCACTCAGGGACGACCAGCGCCGACGGTACCACCTGCCCCAACAGGTACGTCGATCGCTCCTGTGGTGGCAGTCATACAGGAACCTCCTGCCAGGCATGCCGTTCCGCGAACCCAGGCCGTCGGTCACGGTAACGACGGATGCCTCGCTCTTCGGCTGGGGAGCGCACACCAGAGATCTCCGGGTCCGAGGCTGGTGGATCGACGACGAGTTGTTCCTCCACATCAACTCTCTCGAGCTGTTGGCAATCCAGAAGGCCCTGAGAGCGTTCCGACACCTGGTCATGGGCCACACGGTGTTGATCCTCACCGACAACACGACGGAGGTTGCTACGTGAACAGGCAAGGAGGGACGCACTCCACCACACTGCTGGGCATCGCCCTCGAACTCTGGAACTGGTGCGTCCCCCTCCGGATACACCCTGTGGCGGTTCACCCGGCGGGGCAGGAGAACACCACAGCGGACGCGCTCAGCAGGGACACCACTTCCCACCACGAGTGGTCCCTGTCTGACGAGGCCTTCCGGATGCTTCGGGCCGATGGGGCGAGCCGACCATTGACCTCTTCGCGACCAACCAGAACGCGAAGTGCCGCCTGTTCTGCTCGAGGGCTGACCACGATCGCCGCTCCATCGGCGACGCGTTCCAGTTTCCATGGGACGAAGGGCTGATCTACGCCTTCCCTCTGTTCCCACTCCTGGGCCGCGTGATCGCGAAGATCATCGCGGACCGGGCGGATGCGATCCTCGTGGCGCCGTACTGGCCGAGGCAGCACTGGTTTGGACCCCTGATCGAGGCCGCCCGGGGCAGGACTCTCAGGTTTCCCACGGTACCGGACCTGCTGTCCCACTACGACAGACTGGTGTTGCACCCGGACCTGGCGGTGTTGGCCCTCCGTGCCTGGAGGATATCGCCCTAGACGTCCTGGCCATCGGGAACGTCTTGTCCGCGGCCAGGAAGGAGTCCACGCGAAGGAATTACCACTACAAGTGGCAGCGCTTTGTGGCCTTCGCTGAGGAATGTCGAGAGCCGGTATCGCCTGTCACCCTGCATGCCGTGCTCCACTTCCTCCTCCATCTCCGGCAACAGGGCCTGGCCTTCCCATCGCTCAAGGTCTACCTCGCCGCGATCGTGGCATACCAGCCGCCACGATTCCCATCGGCCGTGCTCTTCAGGGACGGTACCGTCAAGCAGTTCCTGAAGGGCGTGCAGCACCTCTACCCGCCGGTATCGCCGCCGCTACTGCCGTGGTCGCTATCGTTGATGCTGTCCCAGCTGATGAGGCCGCCCTTCGAGCCCATGGCCATGACGGACGATAGGTTGCTCGCGATGAAGACCGCGTTCCTAGTGGCCGTCACCTCTGCCAGGTGGACGGGAGAGTTGACGGCGCTACGGTGCGATGAACTGTACTTGGTCTTTCATCGGGACAAGGTGGTCCTTCGGCCTGACATCTCCTTCCTGCCGAAGGTGGTGTCCAGCTTCCATCTGAGCCAGGACATCATCCTGCCGGCCTTCTACCTGGACCCGACGACATCTCTGGAGCAGTCCCTCCACTCCCTGGACATGCGTCGGGCGCTGGCCTTTTACAAAGACAAGACTGCAGCCTACAGACAGACACCCCACCTGTTTGTCTGTTATGGCAGGCGCCAGAGAGGCCACAAGGTATCCACCCAGCGCTTCTCTAAGTGGGTGGTACAGATTATTCACCTGGTGTACGAGCTTGCCAGGAAGCCTCTGCCAGACTTGCTTTGGGCCCACTCCACCAGGGCCATGGCGACATCTGCTGCTCTCCTGTGAGGCGTTGACCTGTCAGAACTCTGCCGTGTGGCGACCTGGTCCCAGCCATCCACCTTCGTGCGCCACTACAGGCTCGACTGCCGGTCCAGGAGAGATGCCCGGTTTGGACGTGCTGTGCTGTCTTCTGTGCTCTAGGATCTGGGACCTGACCCACCATCCTACTGGTAAGCTACACAGTCTCCTAATATATGAGGCACAGAGACCACGAGAAGAAGAAGAACAGGTTGCTTGCTTACCTGTAACTGTGGTTCTTCGAGTGGTCATCTGTGCCCTCATACATCCCCGCCCTGCCTTCCCCTCTTTTTCAGGTCCCATCTGCTTCGACGGACCAGAACTGAGGAGAGACCGTTAGTCGGCGGGAGGAGCATACGCAGCACCGGCGTGGGGGAGGGGTTCCCGCCAAAGCTAACGAGCTCTAGAATCTTCCGAACGCTACTGCGCAGGCGCGAAAGCTCCTAATGTATGAGGGCACAGATGACCACTTGAAGAACCACAGTTACAGGTAAGCAACCTGTTCTTTCTTGTAGCACAATCCCCAAATCCATTTTATTTTTCTCTACTCGCAGTTCAGAAGGGCTAGATGAGTTCCAAGAACATCCAAAATCTACCCCTTTGCAGTCTATGGCAAAGTCCCATCCAACACCCTTTTATCCATTTACCTAGAAACAATAGTGTGAAGCAGTATAATACAAAAATCCAATTCATACATTATTCTGAAGTAAAAACAATTTAGATTATTTAAGATCTTGCACCACAGAAGGAAATGGGGGCATCTGAATTTCTAGATGTCTGCAAAGCCCATGTTGGTCGCACTGGTAGTATTATTCTCAGAGAAACACAGGACTAATCACAAGTAACCAGAAGCAGATCTTTTGAAATAAAAACAACAACAACCCAAAACCCCTAGTAAGCACAAGCAAATTTTTTAAAGGGCAAAAATAAATAAGAATAAACTGTGTGCAGATTGCTTTACTGTAAAAACAAACGTTGTTGCTACCCAAACCAACCACAAACAGCTTTTTTTAAAAAAAAAAAATCTTGCATAATTTCCAAAGAAGGTTTTTAAAAAGAGTAAAAATAAGGCCTCCAAGTGACTATATCTAGGTTTAGTTTAATGAGCTGGGGTGCCCATACCTTACTGACTGCAGGCTGCTATCCTACGTACTCATACTTCTTAAACATTAACCAGACATTACTTTTTGAACTTTGTGTGTATGTGCTTTCAAGTTGCCTGTCGACATTTGGCAACCCCATGAATTTCATAGGTTTTTCTTAAGCAGGGAATACTCAGAGGTGGTTTTGCCAGTTCCTTCCTCTGAAATATAGCCTATAGTACCTGGTATTTTGTTGGAAGTCTCTCATCCAAGTACTAACCAGGACTGACCCCTGCCTAGTTTCCCAGATCAGACAGGACCTGATGCTTTTAGAATATTTAGGTTCTTGCTACAACTCCCCAAATCCCCAGTGGATTCTGGGAGTTGTAACTACCTACCTCCACCTCCAGTTTGCCTGTTTTTACTCGAAAACCCCATAGTCAGCTAAGCCCTTGCTACCAGCAAGATCGATGCAGGAAGAATTCTAGATTCAGGAGGCTTGCCATCAACATGATTTTATATGACAGGAGTTTTAAAATGTTATGACTGACATCCTGTGAAGAACATACGCAATGTGTATGGGGATAATGCAGGGGTGGGTATTCCCTTCCTCCTTCCACAGCACCTAAATTACCCCCCAACCGCTTACTCAGTAGCTTCTGAAACACCTCACCCACATAGCCATTTTCTGCTTCAGAGAGAGCATGCATGGTCACAGAAGTGTCTGGCTTCTAGGCCCCATAACCAGGTGCAAAATGATGACATCAACACTGAGGTTCGCCAGTTTCCTCAGGAGGTCATAGTGTTGCTGTAATCATTTTGCATCTGACATAGCCATGCTCCCCATGAAGCAGGGAATGGCCATGTGGGTGGGGCAGGGATTCAGAGGCTGTTCAGTAAGTTGGGGGTGGTATATGCCTCAGTCTTGTATATGGCTAGCCTATGCTATGCTGAGCCATACAGGATTGCAGCCACTGTATAGTTCCTTGTATCAAGTGTGCTCATATTACTTTGACTGGCAGGGGTGTACATAGTGAGCATAGTGGGGGAGAAGTGAGGCTGTTGTCCCTCTAAATAAGAATCTATCCTATGAAATTTTCCTTCGGTTTCCAAATTTCTAGCATTGGAGAGGGTGAGATACTGGAAATTGTTCACACTTAGAACTCTTATATTTGCTGTGTTCACATTCCTTTGGGAACTTTGCCTTCCTCTTTTATTTGAGTTGCCCCAACTGTATTTCTGAATGTTTTACTGAAGTTACTGCAATGCTATAAATGTGGATATTGAAGGAAAATTCCATGTGGAGGTCGGGGAGAATTCTTATTTGGGAAGAACAGTGTTCTCATTCCTCACCCCCTGCATAGCTATGCCCCTGTTGGTTACTTAGATCAAAGTAGTAAACCAGATTTAGATGTGTCAGGGCTTTTACTTGCCTCTGCTCAGTTATTTGTTGATTTCCAAAGATGTTAGTTTAACATATCATTTGATTTGTGCAGTCTGACATGCTGGCTTGTTTCAAACTGTGTGGCAAAAGCACAAAATATGGCCAGCAACTTTCCTATTTGGTTCCTCCTGGGCCAAAGCATTCCTTCACTTCCTCTGGCACTTTCAGTGAGTTGTTCCTGAAAGTGAACTCTGATCAGATTGCCCATGAGGACTGCTTCTCTGTCCGGCTGAGTCACTTTGCAGGTGGGGAGCATGATGAGATTCTGTAAATGCTAACCTGAATGGACAGCTCACTTCTAGCCATCGCTCCACTGAGGCTTTAGCAGTATTCTGTGCAGGTAGAGCGCTAGAGGACATGGTTCTCTGATGCTTCTAAATCTACCGGAGAGCAAGTCTATGTGGTGGATTGAAAATCAGTCACTAATTCCCTATTTCAAGTATTGGCCTAAATCCTGTTGCAAATCCAAACTGAAGTAAGCCCATTTAATCAATGGTAATTTGGCAAGTCAACAGTTGAATGTGCATGATATGTTTTAAGTTATCCTTCACAGTTGCAGATGGCCTTTAAACCCAAGTTTCTGACTTTGCTAATAGATATCTGTGAAAACCATTGGAGTATACCCTGGGGTTTGCAAAGTCAGTGGTTGTCAAACCATAGTCCTCTAAGTGTTTTTGATTCCAGCTCTCAGAGACTTTGGCCAAAGATCAGAGGTTCTAGGAACTGAAGAAGTCCAAAACACACTGAGGACCAGTGTTTGAGAACTACTGTGCTACATCAGCAGGAAAAGGGATTTGTTCTGTGGCAGGTATGGCAACATATGGCCCATGGCCCTCATGCAACCTCAAAGACCTCTGTTGAGCCCCCCAGATGGTAGGGTTTTTTTGGACCAGAATGCTCCAAGATGGCCTCTACAGGGTGTGGAGGACATTTCCACCATATTTAGAGTTCCCCTGGACCACCCCAAGGATCAAAACAAATGTTTGCAATTTTTTTCAAAAGAAATTGCCTAAAAATGCTCCCAAATGCCATCTCGGAGCCCAGGAAGGTCCTAGAGTCCGAGAATGTCTCTTTGGAAGCTAATATGGTCCTATAGCCTTCCACAGTTATCCACCCTTGTTCTGTTTGTTTGTTTGTTTTGTATAATATTTTTATTGAAAATTTTCAACTACTTAAAATTTTTAAAACTCCACACAAGGAAAAAAGGAAAGGAAAAAAGAAGAAAAAAAGAATTAAAAAACAAGATGACTTCCATTCCCCATTTCATTGTTATATAGCATTCAAATTATTTCAAACCTCCCTAAATAAAAACCCAGCAGTTACTTTCTTTCCATCTCCTGTTGCATTGTCTCTCAACAACCAGCAATATTTTCCTTCTTCCCAAGGTTGACATACCTAGCAATTAGCAATTAAAATATCAATCAGTATCTCCTATACTTCTGTCAAATATCTAACCAATTACCTCATGTTACATTGTTGTATACTTACTCCATTTATATTCCATTGTCTAACTTTAATAATTATAACTTCTTCTTCATGGTCTCTGTGCCTCATACATTAGGAGCTTTCGCGCCTGCTTGGTAGCTTTGGAAGATTCTAGAGCTCGTTAGCTTGGCGGGAACCCCTCCCCCACGTCGGTGCTGCGCATGCTCTTCCCACCGAATAACGGTCTCTCCTCAGTTCTTTCTTGTCTGCCTCAGCGTACAGAAGGTTTTTCTTTTTGGCTTGTGCTTTTCTGCTTGGTTTTCGGATTTTTTAGCTTTGACTTCAGATTTTGGATATCGACTACCCCCTCTCGGATTTCGGACTGTTCCTGGTATAGTACGATTGGTTTTGACCCATTTCTGCCTGTTTGCGTTTTCGGATTTCGGACTTGGATTGGCGTTCTCTGACTTCCCTTTTTCTCCCCGCTTCGTTTTCCTTACGTTTTATGTCGGCTCTAAGCACTGCGCCTCCTGCGGAAGGAAGGTTGCCTTTTCAGACCGACACGCGAAGTGTTTATTTTGTCTGGGTGAAGGACACAACGTGCAGGCTTGCACCATTTGTAGGGAGTTCACCCACCAGACACTTCGGAACTGAGCGGAGAGGCTGAAGTCCCACTGTTGGGAAGAATCTCTTCGGGCTCAGAGATCTGAGACTACTCCGATGGCCAAGAAACACCCAACTCTCTCTTCTCCTTCTTTGGCAGCAGCGGCGGCTGCCGTGCCCTCGAGATCATCCAGATCGGTATCGGGCGTGGTGCCGATCATGAAGTTGCCGAGAATCCCTAAGATCTCAGCAGCTCGGGCACGTGAGGACCCTGTGGGCTCACAGGCTTCCTCCTCCTCCAGGTCGCTTACCCCGGCCCAGAAGAAGCGTCCTGCTACTGAAGACGCAGGGAAGGAGAATAAGAAGAAGAGGAAGGAGAAACGGCGCTCTGCACCGAAAGTGGCGCGACCACCAACTCCGCCACCCACCCAGCCCGCCGAGGAACCTGAACTGATGGAGGTCCCTGAGGAAGAGGAGCCTCCGGAGGAACAGGAAATCCTCGAGGTGTTGGACGAGGAGCAGGCCGTGCAGGCCTCGCCCTCCCAGCCGCCCGAGCTGATGACGGAGACTACCACGCCAAGTCTCCGTCCAACCTCGGCAGACCACCGAGAGGAGGTTATGGTCAGGCAGCAACCAGCCTCTTGACGTGACGAATCCCGCTTTCCGGAGCAGCGGGCCAGGCCTCCATCCCCGCGTTATTGGGAGATGCGCCTGGAGAGGATTCGCTTGGGTGAGGGTGCCTACTCCCTTGCCTACCTTGGAAGGTACGCCCAGGAGCAGGTGTGGCATGAGCCGGCCGGCTCTTACTACTCATATTCGCCGTCCTACAGGAACCGGTACCATCCAGATCCACGGTACTGGTCACCTCAGCGCCGGTCTCACTTGCCACCGCGGGAAGCCCACTACTCCCGCTACGAATGGTCACCGCTGAGTTGATCTCCGAGTCACTGAAGATCCCGGGAGCCCTCACCCTGCTACAGGGCTGTTTCACCACCCCCGCGGACGATCTCCACAGCTACCCGTCCAGCGCCACAGCCCACCGTGGCCCAAATGACGGTGGCCGGCCCATCTACAACGCAGGCAGCACACCACCCTCAGCCCTCGGTCGTGCCCCTGCCGGTGACTCTGATACCGGCCATGACATCAGCTGTCCCTACATCGACGCAACCTGCAGCTCCAGCGGTCACCCTGGCTCCCTCGGCCTGTAAGGCAGCTGAAGAGAAGGAAGCAGAGCGATCGCCAACTCCATCTGGTGACTCCTACGACTCGGACTCTGATTCCGCTGAGTCTACTCCTTCCTCTCACGAGTCCCCTCCGCTGGCTTTCGGGGAACCAGGTCCGGAGTCTGCACCGGAGGATGTGCGCCAGTTCTCCGCAATCCTCCTCAGAATGGCCACGGCCCTTGGCCTTAAGGTGACCGAACCTGCTGCGCAAGCCCAGGACCCGGTCTTCCAGTATTTGGAGACCCGCCCACCATCGACCGCACCACTGCCGTTCTTGCCAACTTTGACGGAGGCGATGAAGCAGCCGTGGGTGAAGCCGGCGTCAGCACAGCCCATTCCGCATCGACTGGAGCACCTGTACAGGACGCAGAAGGAGAACGCGGAGTTCCTCTTCAGCCATCCTGTACCGAGCTCCATCGTCATCGAGTCGGCCCAGACAAAGGGAGGCAATCGAGCGCATACCACCCCGCCGGACCGTGAAGGCCGGAAGCTTGATGCCTTCAGTCGCCGATTCGGCATCGTCCTTGGTGACCAGGATGGTCAACATGATGGCTTGCCTCGCGGCATACCATCAGAATCTACTGGACCGACTCACGCCGATCTTATCTGACCTGCCGGAGGAGTCACGCACCTCAGCCACCCAGATCTTCGGTGAGGTTGTTGCGGTGGCTACCAAACAGATCGCCACCTTGAGGCACACCGTGGAGGCCACCTCAAGGATGATGGTTGGTGCCGTAGCCCTCTGACGTCATGCGTGGCTCCGGTCCTCTGGGCTCCAGGAGGACAGCCGTCGATGGATTGAAGATCTTCCGTTCGACGGCCAAGGGCTTTTCCACACCTCCACCGGCAAGGCCATGGATCACCTCGTCAAGGCCCGGCTGACGGCAAAGAAGATAGGTATAAACCAGCCTGCCCAATCCTGCCGCACCTTCCAGCCGAGGTCTTCGTGGAGAAGGTCCTCCTCATCCTCCACGTACCAACCGCGGTCTCTGCGATCGACCGCTTCGAGGCCATCAATGTCTTTGGCCTCACGAAGGCTTCCTAGACAGCGCCCATCTTCATCGTCGTCGAAGTCTTCCTCTGGGGCGAAGACCCAGTTTGATGGTCTTTGCAGGACACCAGCCATGCCATCTTTCACCCTTCCAGCAGACCTGATCCATCATCCGAGCCTGGCCAGACACCTCGATCAATGGCGGGAGATCACTGCGGACTCCTGGGTACTTACCATCATCCACCTGGGATACTCCATCGAGTTCCAGGATATTCCGCCATGGAGTGTCTACTACTCCACCCCGGCCAGCTCGGCCCTGCTGGAAGAGATCCAGTCCCTCCTCGAAAAGGGAACGATCGAGAGACTCCCGCCTTCATCCAAGACCACCGGCTTCTACTCGAGGTACTTCACGGTACCGAAGGCAGACGGCTCCCTGCGGTCCATCCCAGACCTCCGAGGGGTGAATGAGTACATCCGCCCCAAGAGGTTCAAGATGGTCACGTTGCCCTCGATCCTCCCTTTCTCCAGAGAGTGGACTGGTTTGCGTCCATAGACCTCGAAGACGCCTATTTCCACATCTCAATCCGCCCGCAGCACAGACAATACCTGCGATTTGCGATCGACGGCACCAGCTACCAGTACCGGGTGTTGCCGTTCGGCCTCTCCACCGTGCCGCAGGTATTCACCAAGTGCATAGCTCCCATCATGTCCTTCCTGTGGACGAAAGGCGTCTCCGTCTACCCTTACCTGGACGATTGGCTATTGGTGGCGTCCTGCAGACAGAAACTTTACAAGGACATTCATCGGACTTTGACATTGCTCACTTGGCTCGGACTCAGGGTGAACCCCAAGAAGTCCCATCTCGAACCCGCCCGGGTTCTTGATTTCCTCGGGGTGACCCTTGATGCGGTATCAGCCAGGGCCTACCTACCGGACGAGAGGGCGTGAACGCTCTGTTGGGCAACGTCCGCCGCCTTCCGGGCTCCGACGATATCAGCCAGGACATTACAGCAACTCCTCAGCTACATGGCCTCGACCACCTCCGTAACCTACCTCTCCAGGTTACGCGCGTGACCGCTCCAACACTGGTTCGCCAGGGCCTTCGATCCATTCCGGGATGACCAGTCTCGCCATTACCAGCTGCCCCAACAGGTAAGTCGATCGCTCCTGTGGTGGCAGTCGTACAGGAACCTCCTGTCAGGCATGCCATTCCGCGAACCCAAGCCACCGGTTACGGTAATGACGGATGCCTCGCTCTTCAGCTGGTGACCTCCGAGTCTGAGGTTGGTGGATGGACGACAAGACATCCCTCCATATCAACGCCCTCGAGCTCCTGGCGATCCACAAGGCTCTGCAGGTGTTTCATCACCTGGTCATGGGCCTCACGGTGCTTATCCTCACTGACAACACAACGGTGGTCTGCTACATGAACAGGCAAGGAGGGACGCACTCCACCACACTTCTGAACGTCACGCTCGACCTCTGGAACTGGTGCGTCTCGCTTCAGATACACCCGGTGGCGGTTGACCTGGCGGGGCAGGAAAACACCACAGCGGACGCCCTCAGCAGGGACACCTCTTCCCACCATGAGTGGTCCCTGTCAGACGAGGCCTTCCAGATGATTCGGGACCGATGGGGCGAACCGACCATCAATCTCTTCGCGACCAGCCAGAACGCGAAGTGCCGCCGCTTCTGCTTGAGAGCCGGCCACGATCGCCACTCCATCAGCGACACGTTCCAGTTCCCATGGGACAAGGGACTCCTCTACGCCTTCCCTCCGTTCCCGCTCCTGGGCCGCGTGATATTGAAGATCATTGCAGACTGAGCAGACACGATCCTCATGGCACCGTACTGGCCGAGGCAGCACTGGTTCGGGCCCCTGATTGAGACCGCCCGGGGCAGGACTCTCAGGTTCCCGACGGTACCGGACCTGCTGTCCCACTCCGACGGCCTTGTCCTGCACCCGGACCTGCCGGTGTTGGCCCTCCGTGCCTGGAGGATATCGCCGTAGATGACCCGGTCATCGGTAATGTCTTGACCGCGGCCAGGAAAGAGTCCACACGGAGGAACTACCACTACAAGTGGCAGTGCTTCGTGGCCTTCACTGAGGAACGTCGAGAGCTGGTGTCGCCTGTCAACCTGCATGTCGTGCTCCACTTTCTCCTTCACCTGCGACAACAGGGCTTGGCTTTTCCATTGCTCAAGGTGTACCTTACCGCGATCATGGCATACCAACCGCCATGATCCCCATCTGCTGCTCTCTTCAGGGACGCAACTGTCAAACAGTTCCTGAAGGGTCTACAGCACCTCTACCCGCCGGTATCGCCGCCGCTACTGCCATGGTCGCTGTCGTTGGTGCTGTCACAGCTGACGAGGCCGCCCTTCGAACCGATGGCGATGACAGACGACAGGCTGCTCACGATGAAGACCGCGTTCCTAGTGGCTGTCACCTCTGCCAGGCGTGCGGGAGAGTTGATGGCGTTCCGGTGCAATGAGCCATACCTGGTCTTCCATCGTGACAAAGTGGTCCTCCGGCCTGACATCTCCTTCCTACCGAAGGTGGTGTCCAGCTTCCATCTGAGCCAGGACATCATCCTGCCAGCCTTCTATCCTGACCCGACTACACCTCTGGAGCGGTACCTCCACTCCCTGGATGTTCGTCAGGCTCTGGCTTTTTACAAAGACAGGACTGCAGCCTACAGGCAGACACCACATCTTTTTGTCTGCTATGGCAGGCGCCGGAGAGGCCACAAAGTATCCACCCAATGCTTTTCCAAGTGGGTGGTGCAGATTATTCACCTGGCGTACGAGCTTGCCAAGAAGCCTCCGCCAGACCTTCTTCGGGCTCACTCCACCAGAGCCATGTTGACATCTGCTGCCCTCCTGCGAGGCGTCGACCTGCCGGAGCTGTACCATGTGGTGACCTGGTCCCAACCATCGACCTTCGTCCACCACTACAGACTTGACTGCCGTTCCAGGAGAGATGCTCGATTTGGCCGTGCTGTGCTGGCTTCTGTTCTCTAGGGTCTGGGACCTGACTCACCATCCTGCCGGTAGGCTACACAGTCTCCTAATGTCTGAGGCACAGAGACCATGAAGAAGAAGAACAGGTTGCTTACCTGTAACTGTGGTTCTTCGAGTGGTCATCTGTGCCCTCATACATCCCCGCCCTGCCTTCCCCTCTTTTTCAGGTCCCATCTTCTTCAGTGCACCAGAACTGAGGAGAGACCGTTATTCGGCAGGAAGAGCATGCGCAGCACCGGCGTGAGGGAGGGGTTCCCGCCAAGCTAACGAGCTCTAGAATCTTCCGAACGCTACCGTGCAGGCGCGAAAGCTCCTAATGTATGAGGGCACAGATGACCACTCGAAGAACCACAGCTACAGGTAAGCAAACTGTTCTTACTAACAAATTGCATAATATCAGTCCTTACTAAATGTAACTGTAATAAACTCTTATAACAGTCTAATTTCCATTAGATTTAAACTCCCATGCTTCAATCATTGTATAAAACGTTCCAAAATCTTGTCCACTTCCACATTTCATTGCCTTATGTCTATAATCAGATCTCGCAACCTTATTTCAACCAGACCTTATGTTCTAATTAATTTTAAATTTAATTTCTGCTGTCCTATCCTAACCGTGATCTTCTATTCTCCTTCACTTTATGTCCAGTCAATATTTCCATCTCCTTCCAATTTTCTACTTTAAAAAAATTTATCGTAAGGCAGAATACCTTTTTCATCTTGCTCTCAACCACAGTCTTACAGGCGAATCATTTCATTAAAAGCTCATGAGTTTGTTTTTTTATCAATATAAAATCCTTAAAATCCTTGGACATCAATTCTAGATTAGCCTTTGCCTTCTCCCCCAATTCTTCTCAGTTGTATAGGCTGATCCCTCCATTAAATCAGCTTGAGTTTGTATATCCATATAATTTTCAGTACCCATCATTTCCAGAGTAGCCCCACATTTCTCCCATATACCTCGTATTACTTCCACCAACAGTTTTACCTCAACCTCTTCCACATGTTTGGCAATTTCTGATCTCAAAAAATGGATCTCAAGCAAGAGTTCCTGTAAAAAGTACAGGAAAAATTCCATCGTTCTTCAGTCTTTCTTTAGTCCAGCATTCAAACAGTTAATTCTCAAGCTAAGTTACAGTCCTACCAACTTCAAAAAGATAGCGCCTCCACTTTCCCATGAATTAATTTGCTTTACTAAAATTCCATTTGATCCTGTAAACAAAGAAAATCCAATCCAAATGCATGCTCTTAAATCCGTTTAAGTGCATCAACCTCCAAACTTTCATGCAAGTCCCGATCTTGTAGGGTAAACACACTTACTCAGCTCCCAGTTGGAAGAATAAGGCTACTCTACAATGGTCTTTTCGACTGTCTTAATCAGAATTCTCCATTTGTGTGTTCCCAAGGTTTTGAGAATTTAAAGAAAGCAGGTGCCAACTTAATGTCCATCAGATCGTTCAGATCAGGACAGTTGCTGTTCACAGCAAGGGCAAACGTGACTGCATTGGTCCTTCCTCACTCATTCCATGTTCATTCATGAGTAAACATGAGTAATGAAAATTCCAGACCCTCATGGGCAATCACTTTGATCCCCCCTTAATCCAGAGTGAATTTCACTTGCCAGAGGGCCCTCTGGTCAGCTCTTTAACCATGAAAGCTCTCCTTGCCGCAAATACTGCAGAAGAGTGTCAGTCCACCATCCTGCCCATAAGTTGAGTCCACCCACCCCTGTTCTGTGGCTTTCACCAGTTAGATTTGATGAGAGGAACTTATTCCCCATGATACATGTTTTTATATCCTTTATTTTTCAGCTCCATCAGGGCAGCTGGATATTTGGAGAGATATTAGCCCAGGTTTGGAGGAACATAACGTAACTATATTCTGGAAGGTAAGTCTGGTTGCCCAGTCATTGCTGAGGAATTACATTAAAAATAACAGCCCCTAAACTGCAAGAGTAATTTTTGCCAGTGATGTAATTTTTAAATAGTGCACTTTACAAATTACGTCTTCATTAGGAGAAGTTCATTAAGGGAAATTTATTAAGGGAAGTTGAAGATATATTCTTGAGCTGCTTCAACTCAAGTATCTGAATGAAATATAAAGAGCATTTGCAGTTTTTTGGAGGGTGGGAAATGTTGACATTATTAATACTTTCAGTCTCCAGTCTACATCCTCGAACAACATTTTCTTTCTCTGTGATGGAGATACTTTGGTATTGCACATGGTTGAGGAGAGAGGAAGGGCAACATTACCAATGCTGAATTCATGCACCCAGTACTACTCCAGTAAGGAAGGAGGTAAACAGAGGTCTTATACCTCTGATACCAGTCTCTTTCAAAGGCAGCCTCTAACACTGTCTCACCTGACATGTGAATGCTGTACAAGATCAGCAGGCCAGGAGACATCCAAATAGGAATATTTTTCACCTTATCCCACATCAGCTTTGGAATATTTTTTTTTAATTTTACCTACTCTGTATTGCCTAGTCAAGGCTGCAACACTGAGTGTTTGTAAGTGTCACTAGAGGAGAGCTTGTGGGATTCTGAGAACTGTAGTAATTTTTCAGAGATATGCCAGTTATGTTGTATATCCTATTTACGGTTTATAGAGATTCTGTTTTGCTTTCAAAATGATACAGGATCAATCAGATGTGTACAAGTATTTTGTACCAAGGCAGCTTCCGATGTATTTTATTTCAAACTTGAGTTTTTGTTTCAAGGAAGAGGGTGGGACCATACTCCCCTTCTGTGGATGGATATTTTATTTTAATGTTTTAAGCCATTGTACAAGAAGATCCTTGTCTAGTCTCTTGCCACTTGGCATCTTCAGCTGTTGTAAGAGGAAAAGTGAAAATACAAGTTGGCATCTTCTTATGGAGACTGTGAGTAAAATTGGAGTTCAGAAAAAAAAATTGGGATTGCAACTCACCCTACTAGTAACTTTACCAAATGCTGGGAAAAGGCAACTTTGTATTCTTAAACTGTGGACTTGAGATCAAAAAGTTTTGTTTTACCCCTCATAGGCCTCACCAGGCTTTCGTGATAATGGAGAAATCAAAACATATGAGATCTGTTGGGAAAATTTAGAGGAACCTCATGTGCCCAGTCACTGTAATTCAACTGAATTGTATAATTACACAATTTCTCTTGGTAGTCAGTCTTACAAAATCAGTGTCACAGCAAGGAATTCTGCAAATGCATCAACTCCCTCTGTGATTATCATCTCAGCAACTGGAAAAAATGGTTAGTACATCTAGAAATATTTCTTCTAAAAACGGCTCGACTCTGAAATAATGTTAGATCTGCCTATTTTGAGACTTTCTGAAAAGTTCCTTGTGCACCCAGTTCTCCTCGTTCATGAAGTTCCCTTGCTGCATCTGCATAACAATATAACTTGTGCAAATACTATACCGTTATGTATATGATCTTTTGATTGGCTGAAGACTTGCAATTTCACTCTGAGAATGTTACTTTGCATGCTGCACAGAGAATGTACATGAAAAATATTGCCTGCCCACATCCCTGTGCTTATGGATATAATTTTGGAAATGTGACTTTTTTATAATACAGCTCCCAGAATTTCTCATCCAACATGGTCACTGACCATGTTAGCTGAGAGATCCTGGGAGTTGTAGGCCAAAAAAGTAACTTTTCCATAGTCTGTGATAAACAAGCTTTGTTTCTGTTTCTCACATTTAGACATGGAGACATACAGAGTTTCATGATTCCCTCATTATTTATTTGATCCAACTAAAATGTTTATATTTGTAACGTTTTTGCTTTCCATGTCATTATACACACCTCACTATGGGGCCATGGCCAGGATCCACTAAGCACACCATTGGAGTCTGAGGGGTGAACCCTGCCCTCTTTTTCCCGTTTCCTCCTCGTATACACAGTGTCAACTGTGGAGATGTTCATGTGTGCAGCTGCATTTACCCCAGGTACCACTTGGCTGTGGATGTGTGGCTAGATGCATTCTAGGTGCCTTTGTACACCAGGGTTAGAAGGGACAATCTCTGCTCTCACTGTAAAACTCCTTCTTCCCCAGATGTGTGAGGGCAGGCAGAACCTGATGAGTCACATCCCTGATTAATGACTGACAGGATACAATGTGCTCACAAGCACCTTGGATGCTGTTGTATGCCTGGAGTGAATCACATACCACAAAGAGGCATAGGATATTCCCTTCTACGACATTAAAAAAAACAAAACACCATGCAGCAGCATTATCAAGGGTTGCGTATGTCTCCACCAGGATTCAGAGTTTGTTCCCCCCTACAAATGAAAGAGTGCCTCTTTTGAGCTTTTCTGTAGCATGCCAGTGTTCATTCTGGTAATGTTTCCTGTTGTAGAGGACAGATCTGGGTGTGGTGTGGGATAGAAATGCAGTAGGATGGTCTAACACAGTGGTTCTCAACCTGTGGGTCCCCAGATGTTCGTGGACTTCAGCTCCCAGAAGCCCCAGCCACTATGGTCAATGCTCAGGGCTTCTGGGAGCTGAAGTCCACGAACATCTGGGGACCCACAGGTTGAGAACCACTAGTCTAACATTTTTTCCCATCACTTTGGTTCCAGTCCCATTTTTATCATTTTTTTGCTGTGACTGAAAAAGCAACAGCTGTCTCCATAAAAAATAAAAAAATAAGAGCAAAGTTAATAACACCTCTGATCTCTTAGGCATACATTTTCACAGTGATCTAAGTATTGTTGTGTAATTTTTTTAAACAAAAAAGAAGAAACTTTGAATTATTATGAAGAAGACACAACCAACAACACAGCAGATAGAATTTATATTTCTTGGAAGACTCAAGATGCATTTGATGGATATGTTATTGACTGGTGCAACTACCCGATATCCCAGCCTTGTGGTTTTCAGTGGATGAGGTTTGGGCAGAATGTTTCCAGTACTCTCATTCCATCTGGTAAGTGGAATGCATCTTCATTGTTGCACTAATAATTCCTGAGGAGGCAATTGCTGTAGTGATAATGTGTCTAACACAGCATCTGTGTGAGTATACTGATGACCCAGTAGGCTCCTGATCCCTCCCGTCACAGGTCTCCTTGCTCTCCCCTCCCTTCATGAAAACATCTCTCCATGGACTTGCTTAGAGTAAGTGGTGAGAAACCTGTTCTTTGAGTGTGAGTGCTTTTCTTTTATGTGTTCTCTAGCAAATACAGATGTATATGTATTCTCTTTTTTTGTGTGTTTTTATCTGCGTGTATATCACATGTACGTCACAGAGGAGGCATTCCCAACACTTTGTGAGTGGCCATTTATGGGGTATGAAGGCCCAGGGGAAGTAATGAGGAAAAAAATTTGGTATGGAAACATCACCTTCCCACTGTTTTCCAAGGACAAATTTTCATTTTTTCCAGTGAGAAAACTGGAAACTCAGTGGTACATAGTAATTCATCTGAATTTCTTTTCTCTGTTATAATCAGTGAAAGGCTTTTTAAGATAACTCAAAAACAGCAGGAACTGTATAGTATGAAGATTTTTATGGAAGATGACCAACAGAATTAGAGAGCAACAGTCTCTATGGGTACATTTGACATGTACAATACTCGGATTGAAAATGCAGTTTTGCACTTAGTATGTGCTTGATGGAAGGAGCGTATAGGAAAGACCTGTGCTAATATGCTATTGAGGAGTTCAGTATTTTGAACTCTTAGTAGAATTTTATGTCCAAATACACTGCTGACCTAGTCCTTAAGAGACTCAGTAGTTCTATCCAAATAATATACTTTCTTTTGTTCATTGTAAAATTTGTGGTTTGTTTTCATGTTTTACTATTTCTTAGATAGGAAAAACTAAGACATGTGCTTAGGTAGTAGAAGGTGCAGTAGTTTACAGCTCTCTCCGTTGGGTAGCGTATATATACAATTTTGCTTATACAAACCTTAAACTTTTTTATATTTCATAAATATGCCAAGGAGTACAATTTCATATGCTATGTTATGAATGGCATTTTATGTTGATAAAGCAGTAAAGATTCATCTGATATGAAGAAAAACACTTCATGTATTTCAGTTGTCCCCCAGATTTCCATTTTTTTCCTATGGGTTCAAAATTTCTAGAAATTTTACATCTCTGCTATATCGTATCCATCATGTAATTAACCACTTACTCACTGCAGCCATTCTGTGGTTGGACCTATAGCACTTTTTAAATCTCCAAATGTGCTCATGCATCTTCGAGCTGTGGGCTAGAGTCCTGTCAGTGCTCTAGGGTAGCAATTGCACATTTTTCAGGATTGTGCAGCAGAGGGGGGACAAGGCAGACAATGGCTGACATCCTGATAGTGCCTGTGCACACATAGTGCTGCTTTCATGAACATAAGCCCCTTTTTAGGTGGGTCACAAAGGGCTGTTTTATTGCTCTTGCGTTCATCCAAAAACCTCCCACTGTCTGGCAGCTGTCAAGCCCCAGGAGGGGAAGGGGAGATGGGGAAGTGATTTAGATAGTGACAATCCAGCTGCTCTCAGCTTCTAGGGTAAGGAAAAGGATGAACTTCATTGGGGGGTGTTATCACCGTGAACTGGCCTGGCCTTTGGTAAACTCTAGATATCATTTTTGATATCACAATTTGGCCCTGTTCTGCCACCCTCAGCCCAGTGTCTGTGAGGCCACCGAACAAGCACGAAACTAGGCATGGCTATTATATGCTGATTCATACTTGTTTATATCAAGGCAAGCCAGAAACTGCGAGATCTGCTTTAGGAGACCTCCCGAAACAAACACCCTCATTACAGATGCATGTCAAAGCAGAGACCCCTGCCTCGAGCGGGCACCCTGGCGAGCTGAGTGCTCAACTGCCAAGCCAGCTGCATCTACCTACTGGCCATACTATTGTCAATTTGGACCTTAACTCAATCATGTGAATTCTGACCTTTCGGAGACATTGTCTCAAGCTCAAAACTCATTGTTTTCGCCCAAGACCAGACTAGCCCACAGTCATTCTTTCCCTGATAAAACCCCCAGTCCCGAGAGCTCCTCGGATCTCTCGCTGGACTGCCTGTTAAGACTACCTTCCCGCCGCTTTGTTCTACGAGCTCCCCTCGACCGCCATGCCGAGTTTCCTTCTCTTCACTTGGACCTCTTCAGGACTACGAGAAAGATGTCGTATCACCCATTTTGCGCCAAAACTCTCATTTCCTATTTCTAGTTAGCTGTGTGGTTGTGTTTTCTTAATAATTTGTTTGCTTGTTAATAAATATCATTGTTACTATTTTAACTGCCTGACTGCTCACTGACCTGAACCTGTATACATAGGGTAAAAGATTCCCGCTAAGTTACCCTGCCTCTCGCTAGCTTAAGAGAGTGCTCCAGCTAATTTCCCCATCTTTGTTTGGTTTGTTTGGTCATTTGGACGCCCCTCCCGGGACCCCCAATCTACAGGGTAACAGGGGCACACCCTCCTTTCTCTCCCCACAAGCTGCAACCAGATCCTTCTCCATGATCTGAATCCCCAGCAGTATGCAACAGCAGCAGGGTCGCTTCCTGGGGCTTGACAGCTGCCAGCTGGTAGGAAGACACAGAACTGCATGTGCAGAGTTATGTGCATATATGTAGAATCTTGGTGTTGCCCCCTTGGTAAACCCTGTCCCTGTGTCTACAACTTTGATATAAAATTAACGCACCATAGACATCACCCAGATGTGCACGTAGGCAATAACGGTTGTACAGTGAACACACCAGGTCAGACCAGTGAACTCCCTAGTCACGTAGCGACAGGAGACCTCATGTTGTGATAACCCATGGTGGACAAAAGGTCATCAACCTTTATGGAGTCCACTTGAAGGGACTAAAAGTATTCCTGGAAAGTTGGGCACTGGAAGCAATAAAATCTTATCAAATTGATCTCCAGAAATTCACACTGCAGCCGTAAAGTGGAGGAAGATCCGGTTATTTGGATGACACCCTGTTATCTTCTGATATCAAAGAAAATGCCAGGTATGGAGTTGTTTTTCTTTTCTGTCCCTGTTTGTTTTCCCCGGGAGACAATTTGCCTTCAAGGTAAATTTTTCCTACAAATAGTCCCCGTTTTTGGGCTAGTTAGGCAAGAGAGAGAAAGGTGGAGAGAGAAGAAGAGGAGGAAGAAGTAGGATACCTCCCAGTCTTACCAACTGACCGCTCCCCCTCTCGATTAGCTGCGCGATCTCCTCAGCGTCTCTTCGCTGAGCTGCTGTCAATCGCTGCTTCCCAAACCAAGGACTTCAGGAAGAGGTGCAGTATCACCCAGACTATGAACCCCTAAACAATCCTTCTATCTTATTTCCACTCTTTATTTCTTTTAGCCCTTGGATGCGTGTGTGTGTGTTTGTGTTAGTGCAAGCAATTACTGTTCAATAAAGTCATTCATTGGACCTTTTTGTGTGATTTCTGACTGAGCCTGACCCCGTAAAAAATGGGTAAAAGATCTCGCTAGGTTACCCTGCCTCTCGCATTGCTGTTGCTTGTGCTCTGTTGAGCTTACTTTCCCCATCATTTGGAGCATATTGAGGTGTCCCTCTGGGACCCCCAGATTTTCAGGGTAACATTGGCCAAAATCTGCTGCCTCTGAGTAGGCTATTGTGCCAGTGTTTTACTTCATCTTGGGCCACAATGCCTGCAGCATTTTTCCTCCTGCCACCACTGTCTCCTGCACAGAAAGGATTCTGGTCATGATGTATCAACGTCTTTTCATCCATCTCTCACATTAAACAGTAACTAGAAACAAATGGCATTTGCCTCTCTTCTAGAAACAATTTACTGGGAAACTGCAATGCCACTTTGGAAATGTTTTCATGTACTCGGTGGTGACAGAGAACCAATGGTGTATCCAATAAAAGTAAAAGGTAGTTTTGTCAATTTGCTTCCAAAAGCAGATACATTTGACAAAACTCATGTGGAGTTTTGATCCCTCTGTAACTATTGGCTGAGAGCTTTGGCTTTTGTTAACTGAAAAGAACTCTTGGCTCCCCTTTGAGATGTTAATGGAGTGTTCACAAGCCTTCCAGCTGTTCAGGGGTGGTTGTTTTTTTTCAAAAAAATCCTGCCAGTACCCAAGTGACAGCATCGTAAGTGGCAGCTGTGTATATTCAGCAGTGGAATAGATTGCATAATTATTGTGTTGGTTGAAAACTGAACTGTTAAAGAGAATGGCATTTGAATGGGATGCACTGATCATGTATATACGCAGGTTTTGTTTGTGAACAAAACTGAATGCATATTCATGTGTTTGTATATGTGCACACACATAGATAAAGTGCCCTCAGAGATGCTACACGCAATTTCGTAGAAATTTTACACGCACGAAAGTACCGCCCTCGAAGTTGCACACTTCTCTGCCCAATTTTCATTCTGATTCATTGCACTAATTCATAATTACCTTCTTAAATAAAGTGATTTGTTTTATGCAGTAAAATGGTTTATTTTATGTAGTTATGTATTAAGTACAAGCAGATTTTGTGCCTACCTGTATATCTCCTGATTTTTTTAAAAAACTTTCATTCATTCATTCATTCATTCATTTATTCATATTCTAGAAGCCTTCAGTCCAGGAGTGAAGTATACATTTAGAGTATATGGGATGCAAGGTGATAGAACGTACACTCTCGAAAAAAAAGTTAAATATCTTAAAGAACAGGGTAAGTCCACAACATGATCTACATATGGCAGAACTCTTATTTGTTATTTGTTGAATCACTCTCTTTAAGTTATGTGGATTGGTTCTGTATTTAACATAATCATAATTTTGGCTCATACTTTTTTTTTCTTTTGCATGAGTAAAGCAAAATTAACTTTTCTAAATTTCCCTCTACAGCTCCCTGTGCATCCCATGTGCTCTTGAAGGTCGCAGAAACCTTGGGAGTGATGCTGGGGGAGATTGTGAACAGAGAAATATTAAAGGAAATTGCCTTCCTTTGCAAAGAATAACTTTTTACTCTTCAGAATCAAAGCTATTACTATTTTATGATTCCTAAGCAAAAGATTGTATTGTTGTAACCTTATTCAGTGAGAGATATATTAGGCTCTGTCACTATGCAGAAAAACAATAATAAATCATCACAGGAAATAATCATTATTCATGGGATTTCCTTGTCATTAGGAGATCTGGAGAAAGCAGATCTTTTCACATCTGTTTTTGTGCGAGGATCTGAAACTAATGTGGCTTTGCATAGATGCTCCAATGTAAATAACACTGTGTTAACAGCAGAGCTTGGAAAAGTTACTTTGGTGATTGTGAGTCCCAGCATTCCTAGCTATGCTCACTGAGGGATTCTGGGAATTATAGTTGAAAAGTCTTTCCAGGTTCTGATTAATAGTAGACAGTTACTGGAATGCTTAAAAAATAAAATGAATGTTAAGAAATTTCAAAAAAATTGGAATGTTAAAAAAATACTTATTTCTGCAAGCCTTCACCGATTACTCCGTCCTACCATCTTTTTCTTGGATTGCATAAAGAATGTTTGTTAATTGTGTATACTTTGTTTTACTGGCGTACCTCACTTTGAAATGTCTGGGTCTAAGCGGTAGCTAATTATTTGCAAGTTAATAAATAATAAATAGGAATGAAGCTAGATGGGGACACCTTTAGCAGATATGTCTTGAAAATACTGAGCTTCTTAAGGGTCCAGTGTCAACAGCAGAAATGCTGCAGCAATGACCAAAATGATGATTGTGGCTGTAGGAAACCATAGTCTGCTTCACTGCAAAGAAAATCTATGAGTGTATTTTAGTCAGAGCAACAAAGTGTTCTAAGTAATTTCAAAAAGTCATAGTACAGTCTAGCCAAAGTTGAGGTACTTTGAGATCCCACTGAAGTCACTAGGAGACTTAGCTTCCAAGTAAACATGCAAAAGATGCTGTGAAGCAATTAAATTTAGCTGGATTGTACTCAGAGCTGTTTGTGAAAGCGTGTGAAGAAGTATGGTCTAGCCTCCAGGTGAGGAATGTGTGGCCTTCCAAATATGACTGGACTGGCACTCCCATTGGTGCTAATCAGCACAAAGGTAAAGGATAAAGGGATTTGCTGTCCAATAACATCTAGAACATCTAGAAGGTTACATTTCCACCATTTCAGCTGTAGCTCATTAGAATATAAAAACAGAAGAGCCATCTTGGATCAGACCAAGGGACTATATAGTCCAACAATCTGTTCACAAAATGAACAAATAGTTGCCTGTGGGAAGTTCACCAGCAGGACATGAATGTGGCTGTACTTTTCTTGTCCTTTGCATGCCTATGCTATGGGGGTGATATATAGTCATCCTGTCTGGTACTTGTTGATCCTATGCTCCATGAGTTTATCTGTCCCTGTGTAAAGCTGCCCAAGTTGGCAGTCATCAGTACATCCTGTGGCAGTGAATTCTACAGTTCAGCTATGTACTCTATGAAGCTGGATTTCCCTTTATGCGTCCTGAATCTCTCATCACTCAACTTCAGTGAATGGCTCTTGAGTTCCAGCATTATAAGAGAAGGAGAAAAACTTCTCCATGTCTTATTTCTCCACAGTGAGCATAATTTTAAGCAACTCTATCACATCTCCCTTACTTGGCTTTTCTCTAAATTTATGCCAAAATCAGTTAGCCTTATACCCAACTCAGTGAATAGAAGTCAATATACATGAGGTTCCCAGGTGCTTCCCATGCACAGGGAGTTCTGCTTTGTTTCTCCAAAGCAACTGTCTCAGATGCCTTGGGTGCAGTACCCAGATGCAAAAGAGAACAGGGGGACCCTCCTACATTTTTAATAGTTGTACAAAAGAGGCAGTTTTAGCAGGTAGTAACTTGAAGAAAGGACTGTCTGTAAAGCTAGAGGTAATTCTGAGACTTGCCACTTGCTAAGCTTGTATCCACATTACACACTTATAGTACTTCAGTAGCACTTTAATTGCTGCAACACCATTCTGCAGAATCCTGGGATTTGTAGTTTCTTGAGCTACTTGGAACTTCCTGCCAGAGATCTCCAATGCTATAGCTCAAGAGAGTACACAAAAGGTTTCTAAATATCCCACTAAACTATAAATCTCATGATCCTGTGGGACAGAGGTGTGGCAGTTAAACTGATAGCAAACTGCTATAGTAATACAGTGTGGATGCATCCCTTTAGGGCCTGCCAGGTAAGCGGGACTGTAGTGGGGGGAAATGATTGGGCAGCTCAGTTCTCTTAAGATAATCAGTGAGGCTTTCCAAGAAAGATTTGGCCCAATTCCATGTTCCCCCCCGTGGAAGTTGTAATGTTCAGTTCCCAAAGTACAGTTCAAGAAGGACAACAAATGGAAATCTAAACATAATGTCAAGGCTGAAGATTCGCTGTCCAGGAAGCATGTAACAATTTTATCAACTTCCTTTCTTCCAGTGCCAGCTCAACTTGCCTTTAACATATCTGAAATTACTTCAGATCTGCTTACAATAAATTGGGAATCTTATCCTCAAAATTCCCAGCCTGGTTTTATCAGAGGTTACAATGTGTATGTGAAAGTGGAACGTGGACACTGCACGTTAAAAGATTTTGAACAATTCCCAGGTAACCGGTTCTGGAAATCCAGAATAATGTATCTTTAAGTAATAATATCTCTTTAAGCAGCACATGAAATTCATGTGCTTTCTAAAAATGGGGAAGACTGTTGTCATAAGCAGGGGAAGGCACTCAGATTTTCATTTGGGTGGGGCAGAAGCTTTTCTGCTGTTGCAGTTTTCAAAACCCCAAGATCCTGATATACCCCCAACCTTTGATGATCTGATCCAAAGTATTCAGAATTTCACTGCTACATCCCAGTCTGCCTTTTGCCTGCCCCTTGATTAATCTATCATTTTCTCTTCCTTGGTTGAGAACTAGTCATACTGCAGTACCTATTTATGGATTATATAATGCTGGAAAACAGAGTGTGACCAGAGTACTGGAGCAATGTTATGGAAAACAAAGACATGATATGTAGTTGATCACTTAAGACTCTAGAATTAATGATCTTACACCAGGGCTGAGAAATCTCAGGGCTGAATCTGGTTCCACCTGTCCACTTCCCACTCCTTCTTCCCAACATCATTATTTGGTGGTTTCCAAATTTTGGCATGCAACATCTCAGATCCCCTGTTGCAGGTAGGAAAAATAAATTTCTTTTTTTATTAAGTTGGCTAGGCCCAGATGATTAGAAGGTGAATGCATGAGACATCATACCTGAGAATTAAGTCTGTTTGGTAGTGCTGACCAACATTAGACACACAAGAATAGGAAGAAGATTTAGAGATAGATCATAAGGGATAGGTATGCGTTTGTGAAGGTGGGAGCTTGGTAGAGTAGCCACTGAGATTGTTTAGAAAAAACTGCTTTAAAATGGGGGTGGGCAACTGCAGCAGGTCCTAGGGGCCACACAGACAACTAAAAAATGGGGAGGGAGTCACTTGAAGTCCACTTATTAGCCAGGATTCTGTATTGTGCTTGCATAGGGTAAATTTACGCTCATGTAGATAAGTGGTGGTTGTACTACACCACCCTTCTGCTGAATGCTGGCATTTTGGAACTGATTGTGTATCTGCAAATGTGCCTGATTTTCCCACTATTCCGGTGAATCAAGTAGTATTTTGAATGCACTAGTGCATAGTTGTGCACTATCCAAGAATGAAAAGTGCATTTGCAACAGTTACACTTGTGGAATACTGCTAATGCAGCTGGGAACTAACTATGGATGCTACTCCATGTCCAAAAACATACAGTTGCATATGTAAGAATGCCAGCTATGATTTAGAAAAATTGGCCCTGTAATCTATTTTAAACAATTCTGGAGAGGCTTCCAGAAGAGGTAATAAACTTCCCTCCCCACTTCTCTGTGCCAGAAAAAAACCCAATTGGGAGAGGTCATGCGAGAGGTCAAGGGGTGCAAAAAAGAAACTAGGAGGCTACAATAGCCCCAGGGTTGTGTTTTGGCCACCTTGGGTTTTAAAAAGAAGGAAGAGGCCTTTGAGGAGGGGCTTAAGTAGGATCCACACATAGAGAGCCAATATGGTGTGGTGAGTAGAGTGTCATATTGGAATTTGGGGAGAGAGATCTAAATTAAAAGCCATTTCCACACTAAACTGTTACAGTGCTATTATTCCACTTTCAACAGCCTATGGAATTCTGAGATTTGCAGTTTATGGGGGGCATTTAGAATTCTCAGCCAGAGAGCTCTTTGACCTCAGTAAACTACAAACCCCAGAATTCCACAGAATGTTGAAAGGGGAATAATAGCACTGTAACAGCGTAATGTGGAAATGGCCCAAGTTTCCAGTCAGCCATGAAGTCCATTGATCTTGGGCTGTTCTCACGCTTTCAACTTGACTTGCTTGTAAGGATAAAATGGCAGCCTACCTTAACTTGATTTGAGGTAATGTGACATATAAATGATAATAAATGAGGTAGTATAGCCCTTGTTTGCTGCCTTACCCTTTGTTTTTGAGTACAGGTAATCCAATGATATGCAGGCACACAATTAAAGACGGGAATGAAAAGAAATACACTGTGAAACACCTGGAGCCCAGCACAACTTACCTGCTTGCAGTTCAAGCTTACAGTATCAATCCTGGAAACATCACCAGTGACAAATTTGTACGAGTAACTACACAACCTAAGCGTAAGTTTCACTCGCCTTACGTTTTAATTTATTTGTGTGCTAATGTCAAAATTTTATAAGATGTTTTTGCTACTGGTCTCATAAATGAGCTCTGCTTAGTAAATTCCTGTGAATTCTGGCATTTTGAACAAGTTGGTGTGGGTTTCGGACATGCAGGATTGTCTATACCAGAACTTGAGATTCTGAGAGTTATAATCCAAAAAATTCACATGGATGAGAATGGATCATGACATAATCGTGTCCCTGCCACACAGATATGCCAGATAGGGGTGGCTAAGGCCTACCAACATATGGAACTTTTTTCACATCATTGGATAGTCATTAGTATCAGCATCTCTGTCTGTCTCTCTCTCTCTTTGTGCACACGCACATGCCTGTGTGACTGCCTGCCTGCCTGCCTGCCTGTTTATTCCTTCAAGTTGCCTGTTGACCTAATGGCAATCTCATGGATTTCATGGAGTATTCTTAGTCAAGGAGTTCTCAGGGGTGCTTTTGCCAGCTCCTTCCTCTGAAAGATGGCCTAAAGCACCTGGCAGTCCCCCATTCAAATACTAACCAGAGTTGACCCTTCTTAACTTCCAAGATTAGATGGGATTCTGGTGCCTTTAGGGCATTTAGGGCAGCATCCATGTACAAATTGGTTTGTGAGTGCTGACCTCTTTTTTTCAAAGTAGCTTGCTTTTTTTGCCCTCTCTGGCATACCAATAGAACTGAACTCCTCATCAGGAAAAGAGTCCAAGATAACCCCCTTCATGAATTTTTTTACATTATTGTTTAGACTCTAGCAAACATAAACATTTTATAGAATGGAGTATTGATACTCATTGAATAGGCATTCTTGGAAGTGCGGAAGAGCAGTCCACAAGTCCTGTGGGTTGTTTCCCTCATGTCAGTTCCAGAGGCAGAGTTCCCATTCTCTTTGAATATTACCTAGATGTTTTTCTGCAGATATTTAGCACTAGCCTAAAACAATGTGGGAAAATAGCCTTGTTTTCTATCATTTGAAGTAAGAGTTAGCAGAGGAGGTCCTAGTCATAAGACTGCTGACAATCACAATGAGAAATCTGAATTTTTTTTTTCTTTGTAGGAAATTGGATCTTCCCTCTTCTGCTGCTTATAATTGTACCCTTATTGCTAATAGTCTGTGCGTGCTTCTGGAAAAGTGACTGGTAAGTTTACAGGGGCAACACAGACTTTTGCCATAATAAGCTAATTTTGTACACTGCCTATTCTTTCCCGTATCCAGGATCCAGGTCATACACTGGCCAAGACCTTACATGATCAAACATATGCAGAATCCCACTCCCCTGTTACCAACTCTAGGACTCACCACTGCACTGTGATAGCCCCTCCCTCGCCATTCTATTGGTGGAAATTGGGGGGATCAGAGGAGCATCTGGTTCCATCCCCATAGCCAGACGCTGCTGATGACATCATCCACTAAGACTTCTAGAGGGATCACAGCAGATCTCAGTGGAAGATGTCCTTATGACATATCCAGAAGTTTCTCCAGTCCCCCCACAGCAATAGAATGGCTGTTGGAAGGGCTAGTATAGTCCAGCGGTGATATCTTGGGATGGAGGGGATCAGGCTTTGTATGTTGCGGAAGGGAGAAAGAGAATACCAACCTCTGCAATGAAAAAAGCACATATGCAAATGTCAAGTACCATTCATCTTATCAGTGTTGTGTTTCAACAAAGAAGTTAGCTACTTTTTCATTCCTGGTTCTCTCTCTGTTTTTGTAGTGTAAGGAACTGCTTGATCCCGGAAATCCCACATCCTTATGTGCATCCATTTGCACCTACATTTGGAAAAGTAAGATAAAATCAATATTTCCTTAGGTGTCCTCTGGAACAACTTTTCAGCTAACATTAAGATGGGTGGCAGCTTTCATGGCAGGAAAAAGACAGGAAAATTAGCTAGCTGTTTGCTTTATGATTTTTAAAATATGGGGTAACTTTAAAATGTTGGCATTTATTGTAATTGTTATAGCATCCTGATGTTATTAGCAAAAAAAGCGTAAAAGCATTGCTTTAAAAACATTTCTTGAATATCAAAGAAGCTCTTAACTTTCATTTTGTTAAGTCAGTTTATAATCCATTTGCTTTCTGTGTGTTCTACAGAAAAATCCTGTAATAACAGAAAACAGTGAGATTACGACTGACAAAATAGTTGTGGTGAAGAACCCTGGAGCTGACAAGCAACCTGTTTTGAGAAGATCATTGGGACTGAAGATCTTGAATCCAAACTATTGCCAGAATCTGCAAGGGCATAATGTAGCAAGCAAGAAACCTAACACCTCCTGGACACCCTACCAGCCATTCCCAGACTTTCTTCTAAGCAAACCTACTGATTCACCACTAGAAACAGTTGGAGACAATTTAAGCTATGTTTCTCAAAACAAGTTGCCTTTCTTTGGGCTTCAGAAAAGCAATTCAGCTTGTTCTGTTGGGTCTTTGCAACAGTCAGATTACAAACCCCAGTTGATCACAGAATCTCCACCAAATTCATCTGTATCTGATGACACTATACATTTAATTACTGTATGATCACAAACTTTTTAGAGAAACCAGTTCTAGATAAATCGGAAAAGTTCAGTGTAGACATAGAACAGTCCAAAGCCAATCGAGTGTGAGTGGGAAAAGCAGGAAAAGAAATAATGAGATATGGCTTGATGACTCTTTTTTTTAGTGAACAATTATATATCCTTCTGATACTAAAAGTGGAGATAACACTGCATCACCACAGAATCTGCAAAGTTACTGGTCTAGAAAAGAGGCTCCATCTTTCATAGGATTGATCCACATTTTTATTTGCTCTAAACATGAGTTACCATCCCACTCAGAAGATGAGTGCTCAGTGAGAGATCCAAGATTAAAACAACTTCCAAGGGGTAACCGTCTTAAACTCTTTCAAAAAAGAACAAAGATTCCTGTGACACCAGAAACACTAAAAAAAATTTATTATGGCACAAGGTTTTATGAACCACAGTGCATGCTGTCATATGCAGAACGATTCAGAGAAGATCAAAGAAGCCTTTAAATGCAACAATATAATAAAAAAGAAGAAAATGATACAACACTTGCATACCAGTGTTGCTTGATATGTGCTGATGGCTGGACAATATGGATGCTGAAAAAAAAATTTCAGACATGAATGCATGATTGCATGAATGAATGTTTCTCACAAGTTGATCATTGTAAACCCTCTGCAATAGGGGTCCTGTGTGTTCTGTATTCTGAATCAAAAGACCAAAAAAGTAAGTTTTCCTAGCTCTGGACATAGCCCACTCTGCTTCCAGGGAAAATAGGAAGTGTGAGGTGTAGTGTTTGTCTGAGTGAACTTCCAGCCCTCTTAATCAGGGGTGGGCAAAGTGCAGCCCTGGGGCCCCATAACCCCTTCTCCATTTTTTCGGGGATCTTGTATGTGTGCCTTTAAGTTAGGTGTCCACCTATGATGACCCCATGAACTTCATAGGGTTTACTTAACCAAGGAATACTCAGAGGTGGGTTGCCAGTTCCTCCTTCTCAAATACAGCCTACTGCACCTGATGTTAGTTGGTAGTCTCCTATCCAAATACTAATCTGGGCTGACACTGCTTAGCTTCCAAGATTAGACAGGATCTGGTGCCTTTATGATACTCCAGAATCCATAGATCAACCATTTCCTGGCTCCCAAAAAGGGGAAACTGCTATTCCTGGAGGCCTCCAGATGCAGTGATTTGTCCTTGAAATGGGTCACAAGCCCCTGCTGCACTTTTGAACATCAAAAAGGGTCAATTTATGGGAATCAGAAATGGACTTCTAGCCACTGGGGGGGGGGTTATTATTTGGGAGCTCTATGGCCCCTGCAGGGTCCCAGGGCATAAAAAGTCTCCCTCGGCCTGCCACTGTTGCCCACCCCCGTTGTAAATGTGAAGACTGGCAGGGAGATGTTGCCATGGAGACCAGAGATTACAGGCTTGCAGATCCTGTGGTCCCGACGGAGGTCCGATCAGGGCTAGGAGGCACCTGCCCCTTTCCAAATGAACTTGACTTTGGCCCCTATTTGTAGGGACTGTATGCAAGTAGCTTCCCAATCTGAGAAACCTTTGCCTACTGCAAGAGAGCAGGAATCACGATCTTTGTCAAGCCAGCCAAAGGAAAGATTGGGCAGAACATGGGCTGCAGTCCCTTTAATAACTGCGCAGAAGAGGGAAATTCAGCATGTTTTGCTCATCATGCTTGACATATTCCTCATACTTCAGTTATTGGCCGGGGTTGTGCTTCAGATCCCTTGCCTCCTTAAGAGAGCTGGGCAGGTGTTAGAACCCGCTACTGACTTCTTTCTCATTGTGACCATCTTGTGGAATAGTTTGTTAAATGTATTTGTGAGTCATAACCCTGGATTGTATTGCGTGGTTTGTAAACATTTTGCTCTTTCAAGAAGCTGCTTGGATCAAAGTTTTAATAACCCTTGGCTGTGTTACTGAGCTTTTTAAGAAAGATCTTACAATTTGCTGCTTTTCTTGCCAACTACAGCTGCTGATTAACTTTTTTTTTTTAAAGAAGACAGTTGCATGAATGTGTCTTGTATGAATGAGCTGTAATTCAGCCCAGTAAATTTCAGCTCACAACTTTTACTTTATTGGGTCCTCTGTCTTCGGCTGTGTTCTTTAAACAATACCATGTTGGATATCCTTAAATCTTATGAAGGATGGGATTGTGCACAGAGTCAGTGGAGTTTATAATGCTTTTTACCTTTTTTTCTATGAAAGCAATTCACATCCACTGTAGCAAAGTGCTTTTGATATTTGTCAGAACTGAGGGCTCCTCAGAAGAAACAGTTTTCTGTGCAGGGACAGCTACAAAAGAAGTTCAAGCTTCAAAGTCTGCTGCCTGTGATCTTTTATTTTCTGATCACCTACAGAAAGGAATACATCCACAATCTAACTCTTCCCAGGCATAGTTCCCCACATAAAACCAAGCAGATTGCCATGTATCATGTAACCTGAGCTGGCCAGTTCCTGTCCCCCTGATACAATTAGATATGGCGTCTATGGAGAAGAGAGGTGATTTGGAGCCATCCACCATAGTTAAGCTAGCTAGAATTGTTACTTGGTCTCAAGTCATTTTTGACTTATAATTTTCTTGAAGAAACTTGACTAAACAAGGGGCTAGAATTCAGCCCAAAAAAACTGAGCTGAGGCCTCCAAAAGTGCTGGTCAACAATAGTCCTGCAAACAAAGGACTGCGACTTCCTTGACTCAATCAATCCATCTTTAATGTGTTCTCCCTTCTTTTCCACTGCCTTCCAACTTTTGAAGCATCTTGTTTTCAAGAGTCATGTCATCTCAGGAAGCGACTAATGTACAGTAGCTTCATTTTAGGGATATGTGATGCTCCAAATTCCAGAGAAAGTCCAAGACACTAGAGTGCAAACCCCATCAATCCTAGCCAGCATAGATGGGCCTCAATCAAAAATCCCCTTGGTGTAGCCTAATACCTGCATGTGGAGAGACCCTACGTGAGCACTATGTGCGGAATAGCCCCATTGTGCCACACACGTCAATAAGCAAGTGTCATCGCACAATGCAATACATGATTTACAACTGCAGAATGCATCATCACAGTGCAGAATGTGCAACCACACTGCAAAGAATAGGATGTATAACCTCTATGGAAGGCATGGGATGCATATATAATGCTCAATGTGCAACTTGCAATGCCAAGGCATAGACTTGTGGGCTGTATTTGGCCCTAGGGCTGTACTTTACAAGCACTCTAGACATCTCACACATCTACACCACTGTAAATTGTTATGGCTGAAGAGTCTGTGATTTCCTAATTTAGAATTCAAACTACAGTTCAAGGGTTAGCAGTAGGTTACAATGCCACCTAATGATCACAAAGAAGATTTCAGGACAACTTTTAACTTTTAAAATGTATGCGGATGAAGATGTACTGTCAGTCAGTGGCAGGATGAACACTACCATTTCATACCACTGTGAGATACTGTCTTGGATGCGAACGGTAAATATTGAATAAGTTACTGTCCCACAAAGTAAAATGTTTAGCATCTAGGCTCGTGATTCCTAAACTTGTATCTGACGTTATTATTTGACTATAGCTCCTTGAATCCTCCTCCCAGTTTGTCTTAATCTTCTAGAATCTGAAGTCCAAAACTGAAGGAACCATGGATAACCACCAAAAGGAACTGTAAAAAGTATTTGCCATCAAAGTAATTGTGTGCTCAGTGTGCGAAGTTTGGGATTACAAAACACTGTTATAACTGGGAGTGCACTACTTCTAAAGGACTTGATTCACAGCTTAGGTGTACTCTTAGAAGGCTGAGTAGCTGCTATGGTCAGGAATGTCTGTCCAGCTTCAGATGGCTTCCAGTTTCTTTAAAAGTTCAATTCAAAATGCTAGCTTTGATATACAAACAGCTTGGGACCAGAATATCTGAATATCAGACTATCCTGAATGCACACACATGGAATTTGTAATTTTCAGTAGGGTGGTGAATATACATCTTGGCTGGCATTCCGTATTGCAGATTCGTAACCTAGTTACAGGTCTGTAATGGCTCCATATTCAGTAAGACAATGTAGTCTTGTGTAAGGTAAAGTAAATTCCCTCCCTGCAGCCCGCCTTAACAGCAAGAGACAGATGGAGTGAAAGAAGTCTGCTCAGGGTACAAAGAAGACAACGTTTCCAGTCCCCCTACATCAGCACGAGGGGCTACAACAATCGGAAGCAGGACCCCTGTCACAGTCCTTTGTCACACCCCTATTTGCTGGAGGGAGGGGACTGTCTTTAGCAGCACTTGACGTGAAGTCCTGTTGCACTTCTCCCTAGGTAGTATTAGTGCAGTAAACTGTACTATCTGATATGGCCTATGCTTTTTAAAAAGTGTCTGAAAGCAGTTTTAAACTGTTTTTAAAACAAGTTTTACTTTTTCCATTGTACATAGTTCTCAGAGGCTTGGTAAGCTGAAAAGTCAGCAAATACTTTGAAAGGGAGGAAGGCTTTTAAGGCAACAATACAACTATTTGAAGTTTAAAGTTCATTTTATTAACAATGCATCCCTTTAATAAGATAATGCTCCAGGAGGCTTTTTACTGCTCATAGACACAAACTGTACACACTATACAAAAGGAAACAAAAACAAAACAAAACAAAACCAAAAAAAAAAAATCAAGATGGGCAAAACCATTCGGGGACAAAGCCTCTTTAAAATTATACACAGCTCAATGAAATATTCATACAGAAAATATATAAATACTTTTTTCTTTCTATGTTACAGGTATACAATATAAATCAGATTTCAATGTCCATTCAGTGACCTACAAACAATAGAACTTCCAAATATGTAGCAGCTCATCAACTAAAATATATATATATAAAAGAAATTATGACCACATGGAGCAGGGAAAATGAGTCTTGAACATTTTCATAATCTCTTCCCCTCCTCAGAATGACTAATTTACATCATCTCTAGTTAACACACATTGCTTGGGTTATTGGCAGCCACTATTTGAAATGGATTTCTTTCCCCATCTCATTTCAACTCACAATTATGTCTACAAAATTCCACCCCACCAAAGTTCTTTGCATTTTGTGCTAATCTAACCTATGCAGTGGGAAAATGGCAAGTTACTCTTTTTTGGCATAAATTACATTATTATTTCTTTCAAATTAAATAATATCTATTGTACAAGGAAGTCAAGCAAAAAGTGCAATTTCTGCATGCTGTGGCATTGCTATCAGCCTATTTTACAAAAATAGTCAAAAGAAAAAAAAATATAACACATTCTTTACTCCTATGGATTTTTTTTTTAAAAAAAAAGTTAACAAAAATATGTAGTAATTTGGAAGTTTTAAGATAAGCCTAAAGAAAAAACAACAACAACTAAGTTCAGGATTGGGCTATTTCCATTTCTAAAAAAGGAAAAAATCTAACAAGGATTCTACCATGTTCCCATCATCGCTAGCATACCTCTAGCCACAACATAATATCAAGGTACAGTAATTGAAAGAGGCTGCAACACATATATTCACCTACAGTGTTATGTTTTTCTGTACAAGAGGGCAAACAGAAGGGTTAGATCAGGGATAAACAACTTGGTGCCCTCTAGAGGTTTTTGAACTCTTGACTTGCACAACCCCTTATCACTGGCATGCCAACCAGGGCTGACTGCAGCACAAAACATCAGGAGGGAACAAGATGGCCAAATCCTGGGCCAGTTCAGAGCTTTTCAATCTTTGGAATTCCAGACGTTTTGGATTTTAACTCCCAGAGGTCCCAGAGAGCTAGCCAAATGGTCTGAAATTCTAAGAGTGGAGAGTCCTAAACATCAGGTGGACCAAAGTTCGAGAACAACTGTGCTAGGTAAAGGGGTTACTGCAGTAGATAATCTCAAAAAGAATAGTTTCTTTTTCTATCATGATACAAAGATGCTTAAGGCAAGATTCAGCAAAGTTAAGCTTTCTAAAACTGAAAGTGCCTTGCTTTGGTTGGATCAAGCCCTCTGTAACTTACATTCACTTCATAAGGGTGACATCAATGTTGTAATATCTTTTGAAAGAGCTGCAAGAAACACCAACAATCACAGACTGAAATACCTCCAGCAGACTGCTATTTCATTCTTGTGCTGTAGACCAGCCTTCCCCAAAGTGGCACCTGGCAATGATTATTTGCTGCAATGTCTGGAGATGATGGTGATGCTACAGCAAAACATCTGAATGGCAACAGTATGGGGAAAGCTACTGCAAAGTGTTGGTGACTGTAATTAGATGCCTGAAGGGCATTTGCTTTCTTCTACTAAATTTTTTCCCATGTTTGAGAAAACAATTTCATTGCATTGAACCTGAATTCATGGGATCACAATAGTTTAGATCCTGTATTAGCCTCCCCCACTTTTCTGTCCCACTGCAACCAATCTTTTCCATGCCAAAAGATGTTCCCACATTTCTTTAGTGACCAGAGATGGCTGCAAGACCCCAAGGCAGTGTTCAGGTGCAGTTCAGCAGCCAGAAGAAGATGCCATCCTCCCAGATCTCAAGTAAATTTTCACTGGATATCTGGAAGGAAGAAATTTTTTCTTTTATAACTGCAGCCAGATGCTACCTGTATGCCCCTTGCCCTCCTCCAGCCTCTAACTGGTGGCAAAGAGTCCTGTGCAACATCTCTTCATATAATAACCTAAAAGCATGGATAGAAGCATAGTGGGAGGATATGTCTGCATATGCTACCAACAGGATTCCAGTCAATGTATATATACGGAGGGCTAAAGGCATGCTATTGTTGCCCCCAATGTCCTTGTGTATGCTGGTTCCATCTCCTCCACTGTCAACTTTAAAAAGGTAAATTCAGCATCAGATCTCAACAGAAGTGGAAAGGATGGAACTAACACAGTGGAAGACACTGGGGGCACGCACAGTGTGCACCCTGTGGCCAGATTAGACACAATACCCACGTGCGTTCAAGATAAGTGCCTGACTGGAGCTTAAATTAAGTCTATTCAGATCACCAGAATCTCTTAACGAAGATAAACTTAAATTACAGTCTTTAAAGGGGTGATGGTGAAATCCTTGAATTCACTTGCCATTTTCTAAACACAAAAAATTAAACGGAATAAAAATGATGACACCTGCCTAACCTAATAATAGTTGTGACTCTCTGTCTTCATTTCAGGGCCATATGATCCTTTGTCACAGATTATGAGCTAGGGGTTAGAGCCTAACTTTCCTGTTGTGAACAGAGAATACATTCAAAGAATTGGTCTTTCCTGTCTCCCCCTTCTCTTTGCACCTTCAAAAAGTTGTTCTTGAGGTGGGGGGACAGTTGGGAATGGTGTGAGGGTGTGGAAGATGAAGGAGGAATTTAGTGAAAACCAACAGAAGGGCAAATTTAGGATCTATATCTGTGGTCCTAGGGACTGAAAAATTCATTATTTTTATCTGCTCTCTAAAAGCCATAAAGATAGAAAATCAGTTTCCAAGTCTATCTGAAAACCAGGTTATTGCTCTATTGCCAACATATACAGATTGATGGAGATGTTGAACATGAAGGGCCCATCTCACGGCCTGAATACAGCAAAACACCTACTTTATTACTAAAATTCTCTTTCACAGGTAACAAAACTCCTTGATTTTGGAATGCAATGAACAAAGACCAAAGGGCCAATAATTACAACTGCTTGCTCACATACAGCCTTTTGGGACACTGTTATTCCTTCAAAGACGTGGAGAGGCCTTTATTTAAGACCCAGATACAAAAATCCTCCACAGTGTGAGTGCTCAGGTGTGTCTGTCTCACTCTTCTGTAAGGCAGGACTGAGGAATCTTTGTTTCTTTGGGTGTTTTGGAGTTCAACTCCCAGAAGCCCCCAGCTAGTATGGCCAAGGATTTATGAAATTTATAGCCCACAGCAACTGGAAGACCAAGGTTCCTCACCCTGCTTCAAGGGTTACTTTTGAAGCATCAAAGTTCTTCATCTTTTTTTTTCCTAAATGCACTTCATTATGGGAAAGAGGTGCTATAGGAATTTGTGCAGGTCCTGGATGCATTTGTTCAGCATCTCTGACTTCATACAGGACAAACTGAGCCAAACTTCCAGTTATTCTACTCATCTGAGTGGTGCTAGTGACAAGGTCTGCACGGCCACCTAATTCAAAGTGTGATGCAAGCGTAGATCTCCCCTATGCAGTATCATAGTTATTTTTAAGGAACCTTTTCCAGAACTTTGGGCTCAGCGCTCAAGGGGAAATCTCAGTGCAGAAGCCTGGGCAGGTCTACACATTTGTTTATCCAAATGCAGCCCATCAGCCAAGTACAAAATTCAACCAGGTGCTCAATAAGCCGCCTTTTTATTCTCTTTGTCCTGGCACCACAAGAACACAGGAAATTTTCAAGAACCAGGCAGGGAGGTTTTCAAGTCACAGCATAGTGCTGTTTAGCTGCATCTGGGCTGATGATTCAAAAGTCATGTAGGTGTGATCTAACAAGATGCTGAGGACTGGTCTAGCAGAGCTTTGACAATGAGTAAACATAGTTCAGAATACATTATCGCATTACTGGAAAACTGATCCATATGTCCTATGTGATTCATTCACATTGAATCACTTAGCAAATTCATCAAGGCAACTAGCAAATGGCAAATTAATTGCCATGTGAGAAACACTTAATATTACAGAAGGAGTAGGAATCTGCAGCCCTCCAGACGTTGGGCTGCAACTCCCACCTGACTTCAGATTTGGCTTTGCTGGTTGGAGCTTCTCGAACTACAGTCCAACAACATCTGGAGAGCTTCAAGTCACCCATCCTGATGTACATATTTAGAAATCCACTGGGTATATCTTTATAATTGTTCTTGAAAAATTCATTTCATGGTACTTTGCAGACTTCTTGGTGATACTACTGCTCAAAGAGTTAGGGTCAGCCCTTCTGATGCCATATTTTGTATGGAAGTCAGAGTATTTGTTAAAAAAAGCAGGAAAACATTTTGAATATGTATGCATTGCCTTTTGAACTGGTGTATATACACATTGTTATCTAAGTTTAATTTTTAAACTTTTTAATTTTCTGTAATAATTTCCAATGCCCCTTCCTGAAGAGTTATACTCAGGAAACTTAACTATCTGGAGGAGTTTTTCTTTTGTTAAACACAGATTTACTTCTTTTTAAGAATACACCCTCATTTACTTCTTCCTTCAAAGCAAGAAAAAAAGGAAAACAAAAGGAAATATGGAGTCAATCAATTAACTCTACCTAGCTACCAATGCAAAGCCTAATTATTCTAACTTAACTGAGGTAGTGTTCACAACTACTGTATTTCAGTTTTTAATGGGAGTACTACATTAGCCCTTTGGAGGCTGTACCACTATTTGGTCTATTGTGGCTGGTATTTTGGTTTTGCAAAGGAACTGTACTGAAGGCTGAAATATCTCTGCAAGTACTGATGGATAATTATTAATCAAATCCATATGAATAACAGGCAGGCATTAAAATATGTGAAGCTCCTCTCCCCTCTCAAATTTCCAAGAGACTCTTCATAGAAAAATATATATATATATACAGGGCACTATATACTGCTGAGAGTGCCTCTCCTCAATGGTCCTCCATACGTTCCATAAATTATACTATAATTAAGGGCACATTATTTGATAAAAACAGTTCTGTCACCTAAAAGTACAGGAGGGGGTTCTTACTTGTCAATTATAATCTCAATGGATTACCTTCAATGCTACGGGGCTTTGCTCCACAGCTCAGAGGAAAAAGAAGAGGGAAGGGGAGAGGACTGCCTCTAGGAGAAATCTGCTCCCTCCTGCACTTTCCTATTCAAAATGAAAAGGAAAATCTAAGCTAGGAAAAAGAATTTTACAAACTGCATGAAAACTGAATTCATCAAGACATTATTATAAGAAAAAGATGCTGCCCAAACCTTTCTAATGTCTCCACCTCTCTTCTCAGATTCTTAGAGCCCAAGCAATCACCAGGCCAAAGAGCTAAGAATGATCGTTCCCTACAGATGATTGGGGACACACGTCCTCTTGGGAAATCTAATATCACACCCTGTTAGAATGGGAGACCAAAGAGAACACTTCACAGATAAGAATTCAAATGGATTTCAACAGTTTTCTAAGTTATTTCCACCGCCACTGCAAAGATATAGTATGTATTGAAGCAGCCACCCCAACAATTCTGTGGAGGTCAGATTCTTAATGATTTTGCTTGTATTGGCCACTTACATCTCAGACTGTGTTAAAAGTACTATTAAGAAATAATGTAGACTCCTGTTTTGTATTTAGAAGATAAACATTTCTGCCGAGGGTCTTCAAAAAAGGGAGAAAAGAAGCCTCACCTGCTACTAGCCAGGGTAGCAACTGTGTCTGAGATGTAATGAGAATCAAGTCGTCATGAAAGTATCCTATTTTTCCCCTGACTTGCTATTAAAGGAAATGTCTCCCTGATTTTCCAGTACAAATATCAGTATCCATCACCTGGGGCAGAAGGATGAATGATCTCCTACATACATACGGAGATACTCCAGATCTCATTTCTGGCCATTTCTAGAGTTTGGCGGTAGAGAATTGCCTGTACGGGTATCTCCCAAGACACTGTCAAGTGGCTTTTTTTAATTCTTCACTGTGTACAAAGTACTCATGAGAAGTTCCAAATTACAGCTCAATTCTCTTTATACTTTCTTCAGGCTCTGAGAGAGCTGAAATGGTGGAAAAGAACAGCAGGTGAGTCTCCCAACAGTCCAAGGTGGTAACTCTGGGAGGAGGGAAAACTGCGCCCGTATAGCTTGTACAGACCAGAAAGAACTTGATGGAGCAGACACACATCTTTTCAATGTGGCAGGCGAAAGGGAGGGGGTCATCAGGAGGAACTGAGCACCTGAAGGTTGAAAGGGGGATGCCTGTATTTCCCACTTTATGCTGAGGGAAAAGATAACTGAAAGGTAGCATGTATAGGCAGAACACTTCTAGAAATGTTTTGCTGTTCTTAACATGAGTGTACTTTTCTCTCCCTGAGCTGTGGACCAGATATTTTTGCTTTTTGTTTGGTATGGCAGCAAATGTAATACAGTGCTACATTTCAGGAAACAAGAATTATACAGAACACTACGTGCCTCTAAGAACAAATTTTGTACCACAAACACATCTTACTGGTACATTAATTAAACTCAGATAAGGAATAAGCAACATTGAGCTGTTACCACCTTGACAGGCAAATCCTTGTGCTGATTTTGTTTTAAGGGCGAGTGGGGAGGTCAAAGGGGACGAACATAATCTTCTCAGAACAGTCCTGCTGAATGGTTTAAATACACAAAAATATCAGAAATGAGCATACTCCACTAAAGCCTTTGTAATTAAAGGAACTGGGCTTATATATGTACAGGTTTGCATATATCAGTTATCTGATACTATGGAGGCTCAATGGGGTATAAGATGCATTTGTGTCAAGTCTGTACATATATAAATTTATGTATCTCACTTTAAGGGGATGGGGAGAACTAACCTACACATTGTCACTATCACATCATCTGTGCAAATTATCCAAAGGTACTCTGGATCAAAGCAAAGTAGTGGCCACTTCAACACTGTTATGTTTAAGGCTTTTCACTACAATTATTGGTATTATCCTGCAGTCCAGTGATTAGGAGAAAATTTAAAGCCATGGAATGTGGAAATTATTTTTTTTTCATCTTTCTTGAGCTAAAAAGCAGCAACAGGCATATATTTCCTAGTTTTACTTGATAAAGTATGCACCCCTTAATCTGACGTCATGCTTGTTAAAGGTTTACATTTAGACAAACAATTTATATACTGGAAGAGCATTAATGTAGAAACCCCATCAAAATGGCATGCATTACATATACAGGGAAAATCTGATTCCAGGAGATGAATAAGTGACTTGTTCTCTTAAAATCAATGTAGTGAAATTCCTTAGTTAGTTTGGTTAACACATAATTACAATTAACTGCAACAGAACTGGACAGACTGCTAACAGCTAGAATTTCTGCTAGAGTAATCATAATGTAAGTTAAGACTTTCCCCAGTTACTGAGGATTCTCTCTCCGAGATCAGAAATCCCCCAAGTAGTGTTTCACAAAATTTAAGAAAAATACCATGGCAGGTGCACAACTAATGCCCCTATGTCCATGGTTAGCACATGCTCCATTGACAACAATGGTAAACAGCCTAAGATACCCTGACTCTGAGATACAGGGTGAAAGAGCAGGGTATCACTTTTTGTCCGGAAGTCAACCATGTAAAACTGCCGTCTATTATGACATTGCATTTTAAAGTGTATGAAATGAAAACCTGTGCAAGTGTTTGGTGCTTAGTTCTTCTTGCATATCTTCATAATTCTTATTTTCTTTGTTTAAACAATTCCCCATAGGGCTGGCTCAGACAGCTGGGGAAGCAAGTTCCACTGAGGGAAGGTTCTATAGCTCAGGTTCCAACTACATGTACCCAGAACTCCTGGAGCTGTTTAGAAGGTGATCCTTCTCTCTGTTGCCTAGTCCATCAGAAGTTATCCCAAGGCTACCAGCAACGTCATGTTTATCAACCATGAAAATCAAGAGGTCAGGATTCTGTTGATGGGCTAACTGTCTGTGGATTTCCAGATGCTGCTAAAACAGCTTCTGCTTCTTCATGCATCTAGAAGAAAGGAGGAAGTAGAGAACATTTGAGACAGTTCATAATTGCACAGCAATCAGTGGAAGCTTGTCCCAGAGTTCACTAGATTTTACTTCTACGCACCTGCAAAAACTGTACATCTTGAAAGAGCTCCTGTATGAATTGTCGAGATGGTAATCGAAATGTACAGTGAGCCAACAAGTAAGACACTTCAGAGTAAAGGCATATATCATCAAATGCTTGGGGAAACTTCTCTTTAATTCTGTTAAGAACAAATGAGATAGCAACTTATTTGGCATGACACATTTTAAGAAAAGTTACACTTTACAGTAGTGGGAAAGAGGCATTCCAACTGTTATTGAATGGCAAATAATGAATTTGCTAGCTAGGACTGCTGGGACTTGCAAGCCCAACAGAACCTTGTAGGTCACATCATTCCCAACCTTCATTTACACCAGTGGTTCTCAACCTGTGGGTCCCCAGATGTTTCTAAACTTCAGCTCCCAGAAGCCCTGAGCATTGACCATAGTAGCTGGGGCTTCTGGGAGCTGAAGTCCACAAACATCTGGGGACCCACAGGTTGAGAACCACTGATTTACACCTTTGGCTCTTAAAGGCATAGGAGGAGGAAACTGAGATGATCTTCCTTTGAAATCTAAGAAAAACTTTCCTCAAGAGATAAAAAAAAAAGAGAGAGAACTTAAAGAAGAAAAAGCTTTTTAAAAAAACTGGACTGGGAGTCAGGATTTTTTTTATCTTGCTTTAGTCAAATATGCACTCTCCTGGAGTCTGTGGGGCAATTTCATCATCTTTTTGTTCTGGTTTTTGAAAAGGCCTCTCCAGGATCTAAAAGAGCCAGAGTATGGAAGATGGCAAAACTGCCAGGTTTATGAAGGTGGCATTCTGAGTTTGAAAAAAAATAATGTGAAAGAATCAGGGGGTACAGCCCTCCAAAGTCCAGTGAGAGGCAAATGTGACTCCCAAACTGCAGACAGTAGAACACAGACTCTAATCTACTACATTGACAATGAGGTCTCACAAAAGTGGATCTGGAATGTACTGAATGTAAGCAAGGTATATATATGGCGATCTCGCCTAGGAGTTTCCAGCAGCCATGACACACGCAAGACAGAAAACCAAATGACAGAACTGAACTACTGAAGACACAGTTGATATATAAAAAAGTTACTGTTGTTTTGCTTGGGAATCACTTCGGAAATTAGTAAAAAGCATGGTTGATGAACATCAGCACCATCTCTTGAAGATGCCATAATCACCAAGCTCTCCAAACCTGACAGTCATTCTGGATTGGTAAGTGCACAAAGGCTAGATAGTTTCCCTTCTCCAAACCTTCCATAAAGTGAGGCCTGGTTCAGAAGTTGGGTGCTACTATGAGTTTTTGGACTGTATCACTGATAACACATTCTCATGCATCTTTTCTGGACATGTAGTTGAATGACGGAGAATCTCAAGAGTTCATCAATACTACTTTCTTTCCTCAGTTCCACAGTGGTCAGTGTACAGTCTGAGACAGCTTCAGCTGCTCTCCTTTCTGCTGCAGTTTTCAGCCACTGCTGGTAAGTACCTTGAGTAGTAACAAGAGTGCCACTTACGTTAATAGACCGGTTTCATGACCTTTGGTTCCCACTGAACTACTCAAGTTGATCACTAATCGCAAGACTTCCTTTCTCAGTAGTATGCGGCAGACTGGGGTGTCATCTGGGATTGACTTTACACCTTGAGAAACAGAAAATGAATATATGAATTTAATAAAGGGGCGGCATTAGCTGAAAATCACTGGGCTGCACTGCAAAGCCTGATATATTTATGCGCCCGCACACACACACACACACACACACACAACATACACCAAAGAGTTCGCCAGACATCTCTTCTTCTCCTTGTCCTTCTGCATCAGCTAAATATCTAACACTGAAAGAAAGAAGGAGAAGGAAGTAACAAGTGAACACAGTGTGAGGTCCAATGCCTGACCTAACTGTACACAGAAAAAAGGTGTTTGCAGGAGTAGAAGCGGATGGTAGGAGAATGAATAATGTCTGAATGCCCCCCAAGAACATTACGTCCTGCACTTTGGCAAATGTCATGTTACAACTCAAGTAAACCTCTTATAAGGTTGTAGTCTTAAATGGATTTGCCAATACTTCCATGTAAAATGTTCAGAATCACAAGTATCCAACTTTTTCACCAATAATCACAGTATTAGAAGTAGAACAGGGTATGCCTGTGATAAGGTCACTCACCTATGACAAGATCTGTACTCTTGGTGCTACTAGCTGATCCATGGGATACAGCATCGCTACATCCTGAAATTCCAGAAAACTTTGAGGAATGGGAAACCACATCCAAGTGATTATGCATGGTCTTTCCACACCAGTCAGAATAAGGAATGTCTGAAAATTCTGATAAATTTTGATACAAGACATATGGAATGGTTTACATATGAATTAAAAAAAAAATAAAGCTTAACTGCAGCTGACATAATTGGTTAGAAATTATGATTGCCAACACAAAAAGGTTCCAAGGAAATGTGAACTCCTCTTCCAATAAACATGAACTGATGAGTTAAGTGACATTATTCTAAGAAAGATTAATTTACTATGAGGACACTATGTAAGTGACCAACCAGAAAGTGTTAGCTTCGATAGGATTTATCACCCTAAGAACTTAAATCTACTTTAAGTGTAGACTTCTCACACTCTTGTCTACCGAACACATTCTGGAACTTTATTTAATGAAGTGTCAAAAGCAGGAAGCAGGTTGAAAATGTTTCCAAGGTTGGGGAAATAATTACATGCTTGACTGAAGAAGACCTACTAACCTGTGTGACTATATGCAGAGTTCACTTTGTTATTATGTTGATAGCCCAGGATGTTTGTGCAGACACAATAAAGACAATTATCTTCAGTGTGCTCTTGAAGCCCAGTGTCTTCCATGTTTTCCAGGAACTGGGAGGCATCTGAACGGCTTGTGTTCATAATCTCTGTAAGACTGATCTGCTGACGAAGCATCTGGAAAGGACTCTTCACGGGGTCAGTAGAACTTCCTGACAAACCAGGAAAACACATTGTTAAGCAACAGAAAAATAAAGTAACAATGAATGGCAGTTTATTCCTGCCCTCCCCTTGCAGACTGACAGTTTTTTGGAATTCTTTTATACCTAGAACATTCATTATGATTGAAAAAGAAAAACCTGCATCTTAACAAATTTTACTTCTGCAAGGGAAATTTGCTGGAGCCAGTGAAACCGGCAGCTGTAAATCACAATTAATGAAGAGTTTCAGTTTGTAATTTCCACACATCTTCTCTCCGTTCACTACCAACAAAGAAGCAATTCTGGGTCATTACTGTGGAGTGTGAAAATACAGGAAGAAACAACAACAACACTTTAAAAAATGTGTTAAAGACTTTTTTACAGAACAATTTTATTACACTTCCTTTTCTCATGCTGTCAGTAGGAAGGTTTAATGTCATTCTGGCAGTAGCCCAAATACACCTTTGCATGTAAAAGTCCTCCAGAGGTCAACCTCCAAATTATCATTTCAAAAATCACCATAAGGGACAGTATCTTTCAAAACAAAGTAGCTGTAAAACATAACAATGATGGTTGGCAGCAATGTGAGCTTTTAAAAGATCAGAAAAGGAAAGGTACCTCCAGTATCCTGGCCAAAGACTCGAGTGCCCCGTTCATCAAATGAAGGCACAGTTTTCTTTTGGAAATAAGGAGTTTCCTTTACCTGGAATATTTTAAAATGAAAAATTTAAGAAGGGTTTTTTGGAAATATATAAAAACCCCTTCTAACATTGTTAAATACTATCAGCGATTTTTCAAAATTGCATTATGGTTAATAAATACTGCCACTGACCTACCCAGATCTCCTGGACTGTCCTTTTTCTGGGAAAAAGCCTCCAAAACAATAGCCTCTTCTGGAAGCCTCCAGCACGGGCATTTTACACTGGTTGCAACTCTCACCACACCCACATCATGTATGAAAAAAACTTATCTTTTCAAAACTCATTTGCTATGAAAATATGAACGTGTAAGACAAATCTACTTACATGAACATGCAATCATTTAAGGTGAAAACACTCTGAACAATACCTGAAATATTTCATTGATGTCAACCGGGAGTGCAAGCCCAATGTAATCATCTGAGCTACCATAGGTAGCATTGGACACCATAGAACGCACAGAAGAAGAACGCTGCAGTGTGTTTTGATTAATAGGACTTAATAAGTCTTCTTTGTCCAGGGATGATGCATAACTTAAAGCTCTTATGAACCTGTAGTGGTATAAAAGAAATAAAAAAAACATTTTTGAAAACCACGACCCTAGTTCTATGTTAACAAGCACTATATTTTTAAGGACAGGCAAAATTAAGAGCACACACACTTGGATGCTTCATGTATTATCTGATGAAAAACAATTCAAGGACAAAGGACACCTGCAGCCCTGCAACTGAGACTGGACAACAGTTCCTACCTATCATGTCTGAACATTAGTCATGGAGCTGATGGGAGTTTAATTCAACAACATGGAGAGGACCACAGTTTCCCCACTTTTGGTTTAGAGCCAGAAATATCAATGCAGACACTTGGATTTTCCCTTAAAACCAAGATGTAGTCAGAAATTGACCTAATTTAGGTCCAGGCTCATCCATGTTTCCTGGCTCCCTGGTATTTTGTTCAGATGCTCACTTTAAAAAAAAATCATAGATCTTTTTCAACTGCTTTTCACCATTTCAGATATATCAAAAAATTTCTGACCACCTGATTATCTAAATGATTATTTTGAACCAATTATCTGCTAAACAGTGAGAACGGCTGAATTTGATGGAGCATAGCTAGCATTTTAGGTTAAGTTCCAGTTTTAATTCACTGAAGACTTCCTTTAACTGAAGTTGTTTCACTCCTGATAATTTCAGTTTACCAGTTGGGAACAAGGGCAACTATCTTATACAAGCTGGAAGACAAAAAACTTGCTTATTCCTGAGTATCAGTTTGTGAGGTGCTGACTTACAATTCTGATCTAGAGTACTGCCTTGGTTCAAAGTAATTTTGGCGTCTTCTATTGAGTTTAAACATCTTATTGAGCATATCAGCAACTTGAAAAGATTTTTTAACATACAGAATATCTATAGAAATCCTACCAACAAAAGCAGCACTGTGACACCAAAGACACCACAGGCTATCCAAATCAGTCTAACAGTTCATGTGAAAACAGAGTTTCACTTGTGAACACTTGTGTACAGAAAATTAAGTGGCACCATATTATTATAGTTCAAAAATATCCACAATGCAAGCAATGATAAATGCTAGAGCAGAGCTTTCTCAAGCTATCTTATGAGGGGGACCTTTCCCTTTTTGTGCTACTTGTATATTACTGTTTCTTTCTTTACTAGTAACTTGCTAGTGACTGAAAGTTGATGGCTCAGGGATCAGCACCAGTTTGCAGCATGGGCACTGAGGGACACAATGGCAGGTGTATGGGTGAGCCCAAACTGCTCCCTTATTTGCAAGTGAGGGAACAGTTTCAGTACTCACATGCACATCCCGGCTGCCATGTCCATGACATAAGAGCCACAGCAGCAGGCATGTCCATGCGCCCAAACTATGACTCTGGAGATGAGAGTTTGAATCCCCATGGAAGCCCACTGGGTGACCTCAGGCAAATGACATTCTCACAGCCTCAGAGAATGGCAAAGGCCACAAATCTTGCCAAGACAAGCCCCATAATAGGTTTGCCTTAGGGGTGCCATAAATCAGTTTTCAAAGGGGAAAGACATGATGGCTAGAAAGAACCTCCCCCTTTTAGCTGCACTTGATTGTTGTGTGCCTTCAAAGCACTTCTGACTTCTGACAACCCCTAAGGTGAACCTATCACATGTCTGTTTTTTTTTTTCCTGGTGGCAAGATTTGTTCAGAGAGGGTTTGCCTTTGCCTTAGAGAAGGTGACTTGCCTAAGGTGTGTTTAAACTAAGAAGTGTTTGAACAAGGATTTGAATCCTAGTCTCCTGAACCCTTTAATAAATAAATAAATATTTGAACAATTAAACCTAAATTTAAATATTTAAATCTTGGGTTAGGTCTTGAGGGTACCCAACACAAATTATATTTACAGGGGGTCCCTGGTAACTAAAAGGTTAAGTATCACTATTTCAAACACTTATGTGTCTGAACTGTATTGTAGCAGCTGGCTTTAAGTTTCCATAAAGTCTAAATGGAAACACAAGGAGTACATTATCAAAGGTCCCTGCCCAAAGTTGAAGATCATGGCTGAGAAAATAATAATTCTTCCTTTGCACAGTGTCTTATTCTCAGGCATAAGAATGGTGAATGCTATGGTGAATACACTGAAGCTCTAACTGTGGGGCTTCTTTGGACTGCATCCAAAATTCCTGGTTCACATTTCACCCCATAAAAGCATTTACAACATGTTTCCACTCCGCTGTCATTCCACAAGAACCCATCTTAGTTATATTTGAAAGAAAAGCTGAAGAAATACACATATACCTGTTTTGTGTTAGGCGGGAGTCTAGACTACCAGACTTCATTGTGATTGTGTCTGTGAAGAGCACGTCCTTTGCTGGAGAAGCCAGGGCTTCTGAATGTGACAAAGAAGGATGCATCCTCTGCTGTTGCAAGCGTTTTAGCGTTGCATATCCAAAGGCATCTCGAGAACTGGTATAACTAAAGTTATAGTCAGCCAGGCTTTTTATTGTAGCTAGTGAAGGAGCTTTTAGTGACTGTGCTCTCCGAGGAAGGGTGTGTGAGGACCCTGGTGGTACCAGGGATACAGAATTTGACTTGGAGAGAGGGAGGTGATTAGGTTGTGGGGTTGAGTACTGAATTGTTTTAACTGTTTTGGTACTCACCACAGTACTTAAACTCCCACAGTCTGTGTCTATATTTGTAGTGTCCACTCCCATAGTCTCCCTGGAAGGGCTTGAACTCATTGAACTGATGCCACTTGTTGTGGTATCTGTATTGAAACTCAAGCTACGACTTTTGAAGTTTGTTTGCGTAGAAACATCCCCTATTAGTCTTTCTCGGCTGGTGTTTTCCCTGTGATTTTCATGGCTAAACTTTGGGAGTTTGAGGTCATTTTCACCAATACCTGGGGTGCTATCTGCATCTTCATTTTGCCTGCTCCCGACAAATGAAGTTTCCAGCTTCAGAGTTTGAATTTTAGGCACCCTGAATATTGGTGTGAACTCATCCCCCCGTGTAAAATCCATACTGCTAGAAGGCTCAGTTACTGTACGATTTCGCCTCAAACCCATCTTGCTCTCTGAGGAAGACAACTTGCCACCTTTAGGATCACTGCTACTCCTATGCTTTTTATTAGGTAAGGTAAGAGAATTTAAAAAGCGATTCTTTGCAAGCCTGCTGGAAGAAAAAAAGGGGAAAGGATTGCGATCTTTATCCTTCAAGGACCCCGCTTGGTCATAGAGATTCTGCTCTCCATCTTCTGAGATATCAAGGAAAAACGTGCTAGTAGAGGTGCTGCCAACCCTGTCATCTTCCATGATGAACATGCCTGAAAACAAGAGAATCCATTGCTAAAATGCTTCCAACTCATGAAAGTTTGGGTAACTAAAACCAGTTATACAAGTCATATGGTTTGTACTCTTAGTCACACTTGGAGCAAACCCACTGAAATCAATGGGACATGTAACTTATGACTAACTTTACTCCGATCGATTCCAATCAGTCTACTCTAAGTGTGACTAAGTCTGGATCCTCCCCGTAACATATGATGTGAAAGCAAACTGTATGCACATTTCTTAATGTAATTTTAAAAGCTGAAAAAATTAGTCTTTTATAGTTGTTAAGAAGTATACTTTTATATATCAAATTATATTTCTGTGAAATATAAACCTGTTCTTGGATAATTCATTTCTTTTTTAAAAAAAGAATAACATATTCAGATCTCATTTATGCTATGGTGCTGAATACTCAATTCTTCTGAAATTTCCATACCAATTAGGTATGATACTAACAACTCAATCGTTCATACGGTATTCTACGTGCCCCTCATTTTATATACATTTCTGGCCAAAACTAGGTAAGATACTACTTAGCAATAGTGTGAATGGCTTTTTTGCAGATATAATGGGCCCCATTCTTAACTGAGACACTACCTGGGTTAAAAACCACACCCCTCGTGCACACCACACAATCCCCATCTGGATCATACTCTATTCCTGCCATTCACAACACTGTTAAATTGCATGAGTGACTGCATGTTTTTAATTTGGCCCTTGCTCCTGTGAAGATACAAGCTATATTTTTAGAAAGGTCACTGAATGATTGGGTGTTCCTCAGCATCAGAAACTTCTTGAATTTGAAAAGGCATTGTTTTAAAGAGACAACCTCTTTCCAGATTTAGGAACAGGAATGTTTACTTTTGCGTTTGAAACAGAGATGTCAAGAAAGTCAAGCCAGACCCAGTCACAAACTTAGGGGTGGGGATCTTGTGTCCCCAGTTCTTCTACAGTTCAGGTTCTTCCCTAATTTTAAGTTTATGTATTAAAGGACAACACCTCACATTAAGTATTATCTGTATGAAATCCTTATCCAAGAAATAACGTAACTGTATTTACCAAAGTCAACTGCCAACACTCAAATGTTTTTCAGAAATGCTTCACTCTAGGTTGGGCGATTATGGCCCCCAGGAGTAAAAATATTTTTTGTAATCTCCCCCCATCAAATTGCTCCAGAATTCCCCCTTCAAATGCACTTGAGGGGATGTGGTGGGCATTTCCACCATGTTTGGAGCAAGAGGCACATAGCACAAACAAATGCGTGAAGTGGCCCAGCATGCGGGTTATTCACATTTACTTTAAAAAATAAGGCTCAATGTGACATGCAAATAGAATAACCGCTTTCTGCACATAGATCATACCCACAAATATTTTTTTCAGGGAAAGGAAAATTATTAATTGTGTTAATACCACTACATATGCTTACTTGATGGTGCTGATTCACTTTCACTGTTGTGCCTTGACCCAGTAGATTCAGAGTTCAAGCTAAGTGTGCTGGGAATGGAGGAGAGTTCGTTGCAGAGTTGCTCCATATCATCAGGAACTACTGGCCATGGTTGTCTACGACTGTGTCTCACAGCATCCCAATTGTGATGTTTCAAAATGTCACAACCTTGTTTTGTTTTGGCTATCAAGCCAAGCACGTAGACACATGTTCTATATTTACAAAACAAGAAAGTAATTTTAACAAATACTTACTTTAGGGTCAACAGGCTACAAGCTACAGTTAGGCTATAGAAAATATTTTTCAGTCTTTTTTTCTGCCACACAGATTTTTGACTAAACTGGCCTAGAAATGTAGGCTATAATGGCCTGAATCCAATATGAAGTTAGGCAGGCTTCTGTGGGCTAAACATGCCAAGCTCCTTACTGGAATTCAGACCAATAGGTTTCATATGGCTTGCAACTCTGAGCACCTAGATCCTATTAGGGCGCAATGTTTGCATAATCCCTGGCTGTGCAAGTAGCATGACACTGTCCTTGCTCTGAGCTGAGAGACTGGAAAGAATTCAGAGAAAAGTGTTCTTTCTTTGAAAGTGAGGTGTGAGGAACCACTGTGTAGAACATCTAAGATGGTGGTTTTACAGTAAATCTTCACTGTTTTCATTTTCTACTTCTCTGTCTGATATGTTGATTTAATAATTAAGAAGGAAGACTGCTCACACTTTATCACATTGAATCCAACAACCAATACACCCACTTGTCCAGTGGTCACCTTAAGGCCCCAAGATCAGATCCAGGGAGGAATTTTAAGGGTAAAAGAGGATCAGAGACATAATAACTCTATCAGAGAAGTGATATTATATTCATGGTACATGCCTCTTAACATTAGTATTAGTATTTTCTAAATAACCAGAGGGAAATCATATAGATCTTGGCATAAAGAATATAAGAAAAATCTCAGTTTACTAACAATATTCTCTTTGTCTTTGTTGCCTGGCAATTTATACTCTGTGTTACTGTGTTGGGAAGAATGCAGGTATAATTGTCAGTGGAAACAATGGTATGTGTGAAAGTATCAAAGCAGTGAAGGTATCAAACCAATGACTATCATTAATACTGTCACGCAGAGAAAGCTCATTTTCAAGTTACAAAGCTTCATGCTGTGAGTCACTTTCTTTCCTCCAAAAATCATACATCATTTGTGAAAAATGAAGCTACAAACTGAGGACCAAATAATGTTTTATGATTCTAAAACAAAGGAGAACATAACACACAACCATGTCCCCCATCCAAGCACTACTAGACACCCTACAAGGAAGTTTTCCATTTTCATATTATACCTACCCTCTAACAGACAGAACCTCACAATGCTGGGCAAGTGTCATTATATCAGGAATCACATTTTCCTCTTGAAGCAAATTCAGGCCCCAATTCGAAGAACCAATATTTCCCTGAAATGTAAATATTATTTGTGACGTTAAGTTGAGACTATGTCACATTAAGCTGAGACTAAACCGGAGAAACAATATGACATGGAGAAGTCGTAATCACTCTATAGTATGATTCTCTTACAGAGAGTTTGTATAATAAAATGTCAGAAAATATGCCCAAATACCCAAACTTTTATCTCTTTGAGACAGACGCTGCAATTTCTTTCTTAGTTTAAAAAGGCAAAAGATTTTTCCCACTTAAGGGAAAAAGGTAGGATATAAATAAAGTGTCTGATTGATCGCAGAATCACATGTTGAAGCCTAATAAATAAATCCTGCATACTGTACTCTTAAACAATAAGAATCAGTAAACAAGCCAAAATGTTAGGATGCTAGGAAAAGACTGTTCCCCGACCTCTCCTCATCAAGGGCATATTTGGCAGAAACATGAGAGAGGGTTTTCTCAGTCACTGTTCCCAAACCTCCCTAACAAACGATGGCAAACTTTTTTCATATTTTTTTCCAGTTCCTGCTAGGCAAAAATGTTTTCATTCAGAGAGGCTTCTCACTCTAGCTGATGGATTTTTTTAAAAAACAGATCTGGCTTTACTGGCTCTTATATTTAAATTTTCCATATTTTAAAATACTTAACTATTGGTCACACTGGTACTGGTACAGGAAAAGCTGGAAATGATTTTAAATTTAAAAATCAATGATATGCTCTTTTATCCATCTAATGCCATTTCATAGGCAACTCTCTAGAATAGTGATTCTTAACCTTTCTTTACTGGAGACCCCTTGTAAATATAATTTGTTGCCAGGAACCCCTAAGACTTAACTGAAAATTTAAACATTCTATTATCCATCCATCCATCCATCCATCCATCCATCCCTCCATCCATCTGTTGTTTCTGGAGACTAGGATACAAAGCCTTGCTCAGACACTGGGTGACCCTGGGCAAGTCACATTCTCTCAGCCTCAGAGAAAGGCAAACCCACTCTGAACAAATCTTGTCAAATTTGAAACGACTTGAAGGCAGCCATCTGTCTCTCCCCTTTCAAACTGACTTACAGCAACCCTAAGGCAAACCTATCACAGGAGCTTTCTTGGCAAGATTTGTTGTCCTTGCCTTTCTCTGAGGTTCTGCCTTTCAAACTCTGCTCTCCAGAGTCATAGTCACAACGCACATACACCAGCAGGGGGTGTGGGCACTGAGGGACATAGCAGCAGCGTACGCACATGGCCAAACTGGCCCCTCATTTGCAAACAAGGGAGCAGTTTCGGCACACACACACCCTGCTGCTGCCTCCCTAACGAAAGGGACAGGGTGGCAGGCACGTACATGTGCCCAAACCGCTCCCTCGTTTGCAAACAAGGAAGCAGTTTTGGAACCTGCACCCCCTACCACTGCCACGTCCCTGTTGCTGCTGGTGGTATCCAGCAGCAGTGCTTTGCATACTCCCTGTGAGTGCTCTGCAGACTCCAGGTTAGGAACCACTGTTATAGGGCAAGAGGGGTTCTAGAGGAACTTCATATTAACACAGATTATGAGTGAGTAAAGTGTACCTCTCCAAGTCTATTTTTTCAACGCTCAACCGCTCCTTCCTGGACCATGCATTTTCTAGGAAAAAATGTAACTACTTTTTCTAAAAGTCTTCAAGACCAACACTTTACCTTTTAAACAGACTGCAGCCTTGCTCCTAATTGTTTAATATAGAACCACTTTTTTTTTCAAAACCAAAGTTGGGTTTCTGCACAGTTCTGCTCGTTTCTTGTGGGTTATGAAGGTGGTATTTTCACAGTAGTCCCTGAAAAGTCCCTGGGACAGAAAACTGTCTCATAGACCTACAGATGTACACTCTGATATAAATACAGAAAAAAAGAAGAATGCATGATAGAATTTTAAAAAACTAACCAATGCCCAGAGAGCAGCTTTCAATTGCTTAATCCCTTCCCATTTATCCAGCATTGGGGAACGCACAGTGTAGCTCAGGTCAGGAACAATACTCTAAAGAATAAAAAGAGTAATCACAAAGCAGTTTCAACATATCAGGCTTAATGCTTTTAAAAATGCTGAATTCCCCTTCCAGCTTGTGTTCAGTGTTCAAAGCAAAATACAAATAGGTTATGGATTTTGTAACATTAACTAAATTGAAGCAATATATTTAAAAATGTTATAATATAATTGGGTACAAGTGCACATATCAAAAACTTATTACTGAAAAAACTGAAAGATGTCTTGAACAACTCTAGTAAACACATTAGAATGTTCGCATTTTAGAGACATAATAGCTCAAATATTACATAAGCTGGCTGACATTCTTTTTTCCTTCAATCTGGACCCGCTTCAAACCTGAGAAATCCACACAGCTATGAACCACACCATTATCTTGCTAAAAGCAGCACTGACTTGTACCTCATCGGGGAAAAAAATCATCTATTTTTTGGTAGTGCATCTCAAAACCTGCTCATAGTGCTCTTAAAATATTTTCACAGTTGTTTCTTGTATTTTACTCCAGAAGGTCAGGCATGGAAGAACAAAAGGATGGTTGGATGAACTAGAAATACATAAGTATAACCAAAAGAAAACATTTCTTGTTGCTGCACTTCTTATATGAAGGTTTAACTGGACATACACATTGCTCCATAAAGTATGGCAGCGCCAGAAACTCAGAATTCAATTCTGATGCTCTGATTGGGTAAACGGCAGGAATGCTGTGGATGTCATTTATCTGGATTTCAGTAAAGCATCCAATAAGGTCCCCCATGGCATTTTGATTAGCAAACTGATGAAATATGGAACAGTTGGAAACACAGTCATACAGATCCATAATTGACTGGAAAACCACATTCAAAGTGCTGTCATTAGTGGCTGTGATTCAAATTGGAAGGAGGTCTCAAGTGGAGTGCTACAGGATTCTGTCCTGGGGCAGATACCCTTTAATATTTTTATCAATGATTTAGATAATGGGAATCCTTACCAAATTTGCAGATGATACAAAACTGAGAGGGATAACTAACACAATGGAAGACAGGAAAAGAATTCAAAAGGATTTTGATAAACCATAAAACTGGACTGAAATCAATAAAGTAAAATTCAACAGAGACAAATTCAAAGTTCTACATTTAGGCCATGAAAACCAAATGCTTACAGCATGGGGAATGCTTGGCTCAGCATGCTACATCCGAAAAGGATCTTGGGATTATTTTGGATCATAGGATGAACATCAGTCAGGAGTGTGATGCTGCAGCAAAGAAGGCAAATGCTATCTTAGCCTGAATTACTAGAACCACAGTTTCCAAGTTGAGGGAAGTAACAGTCCCCCTATATTCTGCACTGCTCAGGCCTCATCTGGAGTACTACATTAAATTCTGGATGCCGTGTTTTAAGAAGACACATTGGAGCGAGTTCAAAGAAGAGCAATGAGAATAAGAGGTATGGAGAACAGAATGTATGAGGAAAGATTGAAGGAGCTGGGTATGTTCAGCTGGGTGAAGAGAAGACTGAGGGGTGGCATGATCACACTCTTTAAATACCTCAAGTGCTGTCACAAAGAAGGGGGTGCAGGTTTGTTTTCTGTTGCTTCAGAAGGTAGAATTAGGTTTAATGAATTTAAGTTATAGGAGGACGGATGTATACTGAGCATTAAAAGGAACTTCTTGACAGCGAGAGCAGTTTGGCAGTGGAACCAATTGCCTAGGGAGGTGGTGGGGCCCTCTTCTCTGGATGTCTTCAAAAAGAGGCTGGACAGCTACCTGCAGGAGATGCTCTAGCTGAAGATCCTGCACTGAGCATTGGACTGGACCCGGTGGCTCATAGGGTCCCTTCCAACTCTACGATTCTACGGCACTTCTTCACTTAAACTACACTCAGTCAGCTGGAGATGTTTCTACTCCAGTGCATTCTGTATTGGCTGCTCAAACTTTACCTTTTTATCCTTTAAATCTAGGTCATTGTATTCCCACGCTATGTAGGAAAAGCAAAAGGAGAAAATTCCACAAGAACAACTTTTCTGTATGAACCATAAACTAAGAGTGAACATCCCTGAGTGAAACTACAGTAAAACTATATGTGGTTATGAAATTCCTACTAATACCAAATGTATTGATGAAACAATATATTTTGTTTTAGGATTGCTTGTGTAATTGTGAAAAGTGTCAAAGTGGAAGACATAAAAATTTGGAAGGACTGGTGACAAATTAAATTAGTAATATGTAACTGAAATTAGAGATTAATCTTAACTAGTTCTATGTTTCACTAAATACTGAACTGAAAGGAAGACTACTCTTCCCAAATATGTTCACAGCCTACAAGATACAGGTGGAGATGCCACAGTAGTTTCACATGTAATGGACACTTTCATGCTTTTGAGGACTAAGTAGCCTCTGGGGTTGAGAATTACTAAAAATCAGATGGCAAAAACCACAGGAATATCATCTCTGGACTTCCTGTCAGTTCTATAGACTTTAAAAATTATTCTCATCAGTTAACAGGAGGGATTATGCAAGATATTCAGAAAGAAACATTACACTGGTCAGTGCTGCCAGAGATTTATTTCACAGCACAAATACCAATTACCTATGATTTCTTGGCTACCTTCACTTTCTTATGGGGCCTAGCTAGCAAAAGCAAACAAACTTCCTGGTAGGATAACACATGATGTTCAACGCTGAACCAGTAATATCTAAATAAACGCAAAAAACAGTTGTAAGAAGACTGCAACGTATATGATGTTACCTTATTTTGAATCAGCTACATTTAAGTTTCCTCACCTGAGCTTCCAACAAATGGCAGCCTGTTTTGTGATGTACCAGTTGGCCATAAAGGTGAACTGGCAGATAGACATGTGGCCGCTGCAATCTAGTAGAAAAAAGAATGGTCCGTTTGCATAGAATTATTACAGTCTCAAAGCCATTGTGCATTCTATGAAGCCACTTCTATAACAAAACAATCAAGATTCTTTTACTTTCACTACCTTTGGTTGCTCCGCCGAACGTAATTATCACCATCAACAGGCTTCCGGTAAGTGGTTAGCGCTTCATTAAGCTGCTCTTCTATCAAGTCAACATATTTTAAATTGTACTCCTAAGAAGATAATAGAATACAGAGCCTATCAAAAAATGATGTTTTTCCTAGAAAACACATGCAGTACAATATATGTTGAGATCCAAGAAAGAACATTTCCATCACCTCTAAGAAATTCCTGCTTATTTCTGAAATGCGTTCAATAAAAATGGCAAAATAGTCAAAAGGCTTCTTGTCATGGCCTATACTCTTGAAATTGTAAATACCATTGATTCAGGCATAATAGGAATGTAAGCTGATATTCTATAACATATGCAATATTAGACTGGACTTAATGTTATGTTAGGGATGTAAATCTTAACTCATTTTTTTATTGCAGACAAGAATAACGAATTTTAGCATATTTTTCTATGCTGTTCAAGGGTTTCTCTGTTTTCAGCAACTATTTGCTTTTAGATGGGGCCTGTGTGGAGATTGTGATTCCACAGGGAAGTTGCTAATCGGCAACGCTTCCCCACTGATTTGAATGAAAGGATGCCTGTTGTGGGGGCTACCAGATAAAGAACGGCTAAGGGAAGGAAGGTAGTGGTAATCTGAGAAGCACAGGGGTGAAAGGGGAACCATTTGGTTCAGAATCAGCACACCTGAATTTGCTTGAGGGTTGACTTTGGGTAAGGAGAACCTCAACAAAACAAGAAGTAACACATTTTGAACCAAAAGTGTCAGAGATCTGAATTTGTTAAAAAGTACCTTTTGCCACTTCTCCATTTGTTTTGTCACGTAGCCTCGTTCGTTTAGATAGGAAAACCCTTTTGGAATTGACAGAAATCTGAAAAAGCATAGCATCACATACCATTTATAAATGTTAAAAAAGATTATCAAATTACAAATTAATTCACTGGTTATATTTAAAGTTTACCTTAAAAGCAGAAGCAAACCCTTTTCTCCAAGATGTGATAGTGCTGGTTTCATCTGAATGAGAGCATGAAGGTTTGCCTGAAAGAGAGTACAGGTGTGGTACTTTAGAAAGATCTTAAACATTAAGTTATGGATACACTGGACTCTTTCACCAATCAGCATGGAATTACAACTTGGCTTATTTCCTTATATGAAGTAATTTAAATACATATGAACTATTGACATTAAACTGTATGTCTTAGGTACTTGTGTTTATTCACTCATTGTGAGAAACAGCAAAATTTAAGATATATGAATGATTATGACTTAACTAAATTACTTCTTGGCTTTTACTCTTTCTACAATTGCATTTGGGGCAAGTAACCAGTTCCTTATATATATAATAAGGACACTGGCATACAGACGAGGGGGCGGTGAGCGCGGTGCGCCCTGGGTGACATGATGTGGCCATACCCCGATGTGATGCAGCCATGCCCCCACACAACACGGCCAAGCCCCTGCCCCCCCAACCGGACTCCAAGCTACAGGGCTGTGTAAGGAACATCCAATTTTTTATTATCACACAAAGCAAATTCATTGTAGAAAAGTAAGATGTGTTTACTTCTTAATGAACTAATACATGATCATATACATCTATGGAAGGATCCTAGAAAAATGAATAAAGGATTCACACCTTGTCTTCACATGCCTCATCAAGGATATCAAGTGCTTCTGATGAAATGGCTTTATTTTTGTCATGAAGCTGGGTGACCAATAATTCAATTCCCCAATTACTGAAAAACTCTACACTGGCCCTCAGAAGTACTCGGAGGTGTTTTGTAGCATACAACCTGCAGTTCTACAAAGGAAGAAAATGGTTAATGGAAAAGGAGCAAATGGGACATGGCAGAGAAACGCACATTCTCCAAATACGAAATCAGCAGACATGCCTCAATATATAGGCATATTTATATGTGCATAATTAAGGCAGCTGTGATGCTGCTGCCAAATAAAATTACATACATCCTTGAAACTAGGCTCATAAATCTGAATCCTATCAAGATGGCCCAAAAGCGCAAGAGCAGTTAAGATCTCATATACATTATTTTTCATCTTACGTGAATTTCCCCATAGTAAATAACTGTGTTTCATTGACACAGCATTTACAGGTTACACTATGGCCCTTTCCGCAGTGGGCTATTAAAACAGTGCAGAGCGACCTCTGACGGAGGTCTTCTGCATCACAGAGTGGACTGGGCGGACTACTTTTTGTAGTTCTGCACCTCAGTCCAGTTCAGAGCGACTGGAACTGGTCGCGCAGCGTGCTTTTTAAAAACCTCTTTTTAGAGGTTTTTAAAAAGCACGGAGCGCGCGACTCCGTGTCGCTCCTTCCCCGCGTTCCGGTGCAGATTTGCAGGCGCGCACAAGTGCGTGCCTGCAGATCTGCTGGGGCGGGCTTTAGGTTGGCGAGCTTGTCCGGTTGGTGGAGAGCCTTCACCAACCGGAAGCCGCCATTTTGGATGCCGGAGCAGTGCAGAGCGATGAGCTCGCACTGCTCCTTGTCTCGACAGACTTGCCCGGACGCTGAAGAAGTCCAGTGAGTAGCGTTTTTTCGCGGTTCCTTTCCCATGTGCGGAAAGGTCCTATAACTGCAAGCTCAAAATTTGCCTTTATGTAAATCTAGGGATTTAAATGCAATATTATTAATTTTTACTTCTCCCTTCTTCAAAGATGAACTTATGTACATTTAACTCTGCAGCAATCCCAGGAAGTGAAATAGGTTGGCAGAACGTAATTGCCCCAAAATCAGAGCGCATAAGAAAGATCAGAATGTCAGTTTTCATTACTGAAGTCCAACATTCCAATCATCATACCATCTACAAAAACAGAAACAAAGCTATCCAGTTATACAGAAAGCTGGCTGTCACTTACATCTGTGGAAGCAGTTAGAATTTTAGAAAGGATTACTCTTGCTAATCCATCTCGGCTGTAGTCCAAACTAGAAACTGTCAGTTTGAGCAAGTGATCTTGATTCTTCAAGGAGCAAAGATTAAGGAGACTGAAAAAGAGTTAAGCACGGATGAAATCTTGTAAAATTTGCATAAATGATCTAGCAATTTGGAAAACAATAACCTGAGAATGTTGATCAAGAGTGGGGAAAGTGCAGCCATGTTTATTGCTCCCAGCCCTCTATTTTTATATTCCCCTACTCCGAATGCTCTCAAACATGTGCTAGGTGCGTGAGGCACTTCTGACATTTCTTGGGGAATCCCTAGGCCATTTTAGGCCCAGAACAGGCCTTTTCCTCCCTGCCAATAGAAACTGAACTGGAAGTCAACTCCCAGGCCTCTGAGCCTAAAAAATAAGAGAGAAGGAAGAAAAAAATGTGGTGAAATCACTTGCCACACTTCCAAGAACACACAGGTTTGGCATCTGAAGGCAAAAAAGTTCATTTTGAGGTGGCATTCATGGGGGAGGGTAATTCAGCTCCTAAATCCCAGAAACTTGCCCTCTCCTGATACAGAAGCACAGGAGAGATAAAAATCCCACCACTCCCTCCATCTGTTGCTTCTGGTATTATTTTTTAGACCATAAGTTCCTTCAGCCAGAGACACTTATTTTTGTGGTTTGTTGTTGTGTGCCTGCATGTCCCTTCCAAATTATGGCAACCACAAAGCAAACCTACCATGCCCTTCTTGGCAAGATTTGTTCGGGGGGGGGGTTCTTGGCCTTACTCTGAGGATGTGAGAATGTGACACGCCCAGGATTACCCCAGGAATTTCTATGGCCAAGCATGGATTCGAACCCTGGTCTCCAGAGTCATACTCCAAGGGAATGCCATCTTCACAAAACAAAATGTTATATTTTGGAGTCCAGCACAATTTTAAATCATGCATTGCTGATTAAATATAGATGGTTTGAGGGTACCGCATCTTCATGGTATTTACATTCCTGTTGGTTTGTGCCCAAAATTGTTACCACTAAAATGTTTTAAAAAGTGCCAACTAGGAGCACCTGGTTATACTTTACTGTGCTTCAGTTCTAGAGAAATTTGAATTACAGGGAGAGAATGATTAAGCTGCCAGGCCACAAGTTATGTCAAAACATTTTATAACTAAAGAGAACACTTACCATTGAAACACATTACACTTTTCAAGCATTTTCACTCCATGGGGATGACAGGAAAGCGTACCAAAAAACAAGAAGTAGTGCTGACTAAGAGTGTTAAGTAGCCCATTGTTCTGCAGACTGCGTTCTGGTTTCATTCCAGAGGAAGAATTAAGCCATTGTACAATATCTTTCACTAACTCTTCAAGATAGCTATGACCATCCTGATTAAAAGTGAAAGAAAAAAAACTTCAGTTCCTTTTTTGGATTTCTTCTTCAACATTGAAAACTATGTATATTTAGATCTTCTTGGGATAAAGCAAACTACTGAGAACAGCACTACAAAATAAATTAAGGAAAACTGTTACTGTGAAAACTCTGAAATGCACTGACTCAAAAAGGCAACAGTAGTGAGTTTTTTCTCTTTTAAAAAGAAAGCTCTAGAGATCATTTTAGAACTCTTCCATTAGAAATGTAATGGGATAGCCAGCTGTGATACTGCCCTCAGACGATCTTGACATAAGCTGAAAGTTATTCCTGTAGGGATTATGGCAGTCACAACAGTAAACAACCCTCAGGCAGTCCAAGTTTTCTCAGAGGTAACAGTGGCAGATGAAGAGCGCAGCCATTCAAGAACAGGTTCCTACAAAGTGAACTTATACCCTCTGGTACCTTCCTCTCCCATGAAGTTCTGAATTTTGTCAAACAAAGGGACTCAAATAAGCAACTCTGGTTCATTGCCCTTTGCATGACAAGAGAAAGATGCAAAGATTTAGAATGAGAAAGTTTAGATAATTTTTAAGTCTGTATCTACCTTTTGTTGCACCTGCCTTCCTTCCTTCTTTCCTTCCTGTCTTCCTTCCTGAGGGGCAAAAGTGCATATTGATTGACCTGTGCATCACCTCCACCCCAAATCTTGAGTAAAGTCAGGCCAATGAATCAACTTTGCAGGCAAGACTATGTAAATAAGTAATCTAGTGTTTTGGCTCAGCAGTCTACATCCAGAGGTAACTAAGCAATGTCACAGAGATCCACACTGCTTTGTCTGCCATGACTGAAGACAAGGCGTTTAACAGTCAGTTCACTACTCTCTCTTATAGGCTAGGGAAAGTCTTAAGAATTATAATTAACATTTTCTTTGTTTATATGAGTGTAATTTTTGTTCTGTATGTTCAAAGGATGAAGTTAATTCTTTGATTGAAACAATCCAGTGTATTTTGAATTACTATCTTTCAGTTCACATAACTCCCTTGGCCTTCTCAGCCAAGTCACTGCGCAGACATGTGTTCACTCTTCTGTGGAATTGCACAGAAAGAGACTGGGAGCTGGCAGTGAGATCTTTTTACCCATCAAACTGAAAGAGACGTAATGATCCTCTAGCTTAGAATGCAATGATGGCCACTGATTCACTGGCCAGCATGAAGTCAGTTTCACTGGAAAAGCTGGGGTAACTGGACACCACTTTAATGTGACTTATCTAGTGATTTCTTTGGGTGCAAGGCTAAAGAGAAGCTTAACATTCTCTGAAGAAATCCAGGAATATTGCATCCTTTAAAAACCCCCCAATGTATTTCAATATTTTAGACCTGTATTCTCCAACCTGGCACCCTCCAGATGCACTGGTCTATGGTCTTCATTATGCCCAACCAAGGTATTCATTTGTGATGCTGCTTGAGGATACTGGGAGTCATAATCTAACACGCCCAGAGGGCACCAGGTTGGAAAAGGATGCCTTAAGTCTTCAACCAACATATTTCATATATTTTGTCTATTATAGCCTTTAGACATTACAGCCTGTAAAGAAAAAATATGTTTTTAAAACTCCACTCCTATTCTAAGATTTAAACAAGCAAGTCCATTATCTCTTGATCTGAACCTCTGGAATTAAATGTTCCCACTGCATTTTACTCAGATCTGGTAAATGTGGCCTAAAGAAAAGTCTAGCACTTCTTAAAACATGCACAATCCTCCCCCAACCCCTATAATGCTCAGGTAAAAGAAGTTAGTTATGACTGAGCTGAGCTAATCTTACCTCTTCAGATTCAAGAAGAAACTCAGTGAACTGGCAGCCCACAACTGTGAGTTGTTTGGACTTTGCATAATCCAGATCCAGGTTGGCATATAACTTACTGCTGGGCTTATAGAAATATATCAGCCGTCGTACAAATCTAGTATCAAGCAGAAGAATGAAGTTCTGAAACAATTAGTATACATTTCAAACAAATATAACTATCAATTTACCATATTTTATCTACTACAGAGTCAATCTATTTTATTCATTCCAAGGGTTATACAGCCACACGAATGTTAATCCTCATGCACCTTGGAAAGGGCATTTTTGTCCTCCAGAGTTACATTCTGTTGCAGAATCTACTCAGAATCAAAATATACAGTGAAGAGAAGATATGATATTATTGTCAGGACAGTTGTGAATGGTTTCGCCACTTGCCATGTACACAGTTTCTCTGTTTTTAACAACAAAAAGCTAGCCAGAATAACAACAACAACAATAGACAATCCTTTTCCCTCATTCTACACTTGTCATTTCTTTTGTAAATGTTAGAACTGAGGCACTGGCTTTTAGATCTGAAATACATTAACTGAACATCATGTTTTATCAAGAAAGCTGAAATGGAAAAAAAAGTGCTTCATGTAATATCTCAAAATGGAAACTACTATCACTTAGTGGAATACTTTCAGAGAACTAAATTCAAAACTATCAGAGATGGGAGCAGCACACATGATAACTCAACACATTCTACAACAGAATATTACAGTGCAGACTCATTTCTATAGCAGGTAGATGTTCCAATGGAGTTATTGCTAGCAAAAAATGTTATCTTCACAATCTCCCAACGTAGGAACTGATTTTATTCAAGACATATTGAAATGTTTTCTGAATCTGTGATTTCACAATGTGGGAAAAGATTTTGTTCAAGAAATACTGAAGTGTTTTTATGAATTTGGTATTTCTCCATACAGCAGCTACATACCTGTGCAATTGTTCATCTTTGTTAGCCTTTAAACTGATGTTCGGCCACTAGAAAACAGCAGATAAAGAGGCCTGTAAGAATGACGTACTAATTCCTTCCCCATTTATTTCTGGAACGTTAATCAGGATATCAGAACTTACCTTAAGAATGGTCCCTATAAGATTCCAGTTCCATTCAAGATTCTCCTTGTGATGAAGAACTTGACTATCTCTAAGATTTGTTAACAGTGCTTCCTCTGTGTCCTTTAGCAGCAAAACAGAGAAAAATGGAAAAATGGAAGCTTGTTTTGCTGCACTATTACTTTCATATTAGTAGACAATATACAAATTCACAGATTGATTTCTGCCTCTGACACTTGCGTGGGAGGAATATAATGTATGCTATAGAATGTGATTATGGATTGCTCCTCTGCTACATACAGAGAATGACCACTACTAAGCTGTCCAGGTTAAACTCTTACACACACACACACACACACACACACAGAGTCTAAACTAGTGCAATATTATCCCACAGTGAAAACAGGTATCAATACATTTCTTATTTAAATGAAACATAGAAAGTCTGAAATTTAAGAGCACGTATTTCAATAGCAAAAGCCTACCTTTAGAATAAAGATATCTTTCTGCACACGATATTGATCTTTTCGCTGATGTGTGGACATGGCTTTTTGAACAATGTGATCTAGATGAAGGCTGTAGGGTTTAGGTCCTCGTTTCTTCATTTCATGGAAGCGTTTTAAGCAATTTAGTGCTACACTGGCTCGTCTGCCAGGAGAAAATGTTTACATGGTCAAAATGTATCAAATGATATGCTTCTTATCACACTGTTTCACTTTATAAGGGTCTGAAAGACAAGGCACTTTAATATTTTCTAGACATCACAGTGCAAAAAGGTTAGGCTTTAAGGCTGGACTCAGGATGCTTGCTGCAGACTAAGAAGATAAATGCTTACATTTGGCAGTGTGGTGGTATATTTAAGATGAAATTTGGGTGGGTGGTGGGTGGTGGTTGTTTGCCACCACCCTGGGGAATTTCAGCAGCATGGTGACATATGAAGCAACGTGTGGAGACTGTATGTAGCTTGCATAATGCCTAACATTGATTTAAAGTCTAGGAAAGTGACAGGTATCAGCCTTTCTCTTTGTGACTCACAACTTTCAGCTCCAGAGTAGGAGTCTGTAGGTAGGGATGAACAGTGTGTGAGAGCAGATGGGGAGAAAGTATTTATGTCCCATCACAGTACTCTTAATAATACAATGGTTTCTGGAGCTTGGAACGGAGTATCTTTTGAAATAAATGGATCTGGGATAGATTGTTGTAGACAATGTAGAATCTGCTATATTACAAAGCTACTGTCACAGTTTATAATAGGTAGGCTAGAGAAAAAAAATCAAATTTAATACTTGAGTGATCTGAAGAAAAAGATTAAGGAAAACAGGAAAACAAGTGAGAAATTTGCTGTTGATTTAATAAGGTATAAATTGCACAATGAGAAACACTTATTGAAAGAAAGTAGATCAGTGGATGTGAAAATATCCTGGGCTTAACTAAACTTGGTTAAATAGCAATGACACCTTTTCAACTTTTTTAATTGAACAGGGCTAGATTCTTTTTCAACTGCATTTGTGTAGGTAGTATTTTACTACAATTTTTACTGTACAAGAAGCTAGTAGAAACAAGCCAGAATAACTGATTACCTAGTCTTAACGTTTAAGTACTTACATGATGAAAGGATTTTGACTTCCATTATTAGTTAGGACAAGATTTAAAGTCAATGTGATTTTCTACATAGAAAACTGATATGTGAGAGCATCAGAAGCTCTAAGATTGCAGTACTGGCCAAAAAAAGGAAGGGGGGGGTCAAAAGAAAAGCTTACAAAAATATTATAGCAGCTCCATAGCAATAATTTCCTCACTATACTATCCTTAACTAGAAAGAACTATATTGTTATGAAGACTTCAATTACTGACCAACATCAAGGTGACAAAACCCCAGAGACTAAAGTCCCCTATACAGTATAAAATGCTACTCTTTTGTCACTTTTACTAAAAAAATTAAGTAAAATAAAATAAAAAGACCTATGAGCATTCTGAGTCAGGATAATCAGAGTATAAACAATAGTCAAATAAAAATCTGTGAATGGTGTGCAGTACTCGTAAACACATGATGCCTGCTTCATAGAACATTCTGAATTTATGCAATGAGTCTAAACACAAATACCAACCAAAACAAATTTGTTTTCACACTTTGAAAACTCAAAAATAAAAATCATGAAGGCCATGTATGATTTCTTTTTAAACAAATACAATCTGTCCCAATTAAGAGCTAGTTTGGAAAGAGCTGAAAACCATATTACGGGGAAACAAAATCCTGTTGCCTGCAGTCACTATCTCTTCACTGACAGAAGATTCTTTGATACAGCAAAGGTATCCATCAGCAGAACAAGAAGGGAGGCAATTTCCAGTTTTTCCCACAGCCCCCTTCCCAACCAGGATCCCCCCCAAAAAACCCTGCTTTGGTGTGCCTAAAATGACTTTGAGAGGTGCCACAGACAGGAGGAGTGGGAGAGGCACTGCTGAAAATCACCTGCTTCTATTGACAGATACCGTTGCTGGCTCAAGCAAAGTGTTTTCTATCAGTGAAAGAACTATATATAATCAGTTCTTTAACTTGAAATCCTAGGGGCAATCCTACTTTAAAAAGCTTCCAGTGACTATAACTGTGTAGGATTGAGGTTGTCACCTTGTAAGGCAAGGTGAGAAACTTTTTCAGAGAAACCCAATTTCAGACAAGTACTGGGTGGGGTGGTGGTGCAGTGGGTATGGTGATAGGCAAAGGGGTGGATCAAAGATAACGGAGTATTCTAGCTTTAAGCTCTTATACACATCCAAACTTTAAAATGGATTGAAAATCACGTAACAAAAGCTGGGAAATCACCTAATGACAGTGTCACAGAGAAAATACAAGAGGGTCAGATTAAATCCCACATGTGACATCTGACTATGTTTTGGGAGGTTAACTAGATAGCTTTAAAAGTTTGACTAATATTCCAAATTACAATACCACACATGAATAACTGAATTCAGATGTAACGTCAATTTCTTTTCAAAGCCTGGGTATGGCAATCCTGCAACTTAATTTTGATTACCTACATTCACCCATAAACTGTCTTCACATTTGTATATCCACAGCAGTTGGCCACTGCAGTGCATGGCCACTGCAGTTTCTATGTATTCAGTAAGACTGTGCAACAGATTCATAAAAATTATCTGCATTACCTGATGGCTCATGATTTTCTGAGACTGAAGATGGGCCTGTGGTAGCAGAGACTCTAAGGAAATTATGGCTTGGCTTGTGGGCCTTCATGGAAATACACCTGAAGACTTACTATAGCTTTGGTCTAACTTTTTAAAACTCTTCTTCTCAACTACTCTGGAAGCTTCTCACTCTGAACTGGGTAATTAATACTACATAATCCTTTATGTCAAGCATACTAAGCGAAGGAAAATGCTCTGAGTCATCCGTTATACAGGAGGACAAAATGGATACTGAATGGGCTAATACAGTGGTTCTCAACCTGTGGGTCCCCAGATGTTTTTGGACTTCAGCTCCCAGAAGCCCTGAGCATTGACCATAGTGCTGGGGCTTCTGGGAGCTGAAGTCCACAAACATCTGGGGACCCACAGGTTGAGAAACACTGGGCTAATACAAGATAAGTCTGGTTATTAAAAAGGAAAGGGAAGCCTTGCACTCCTCTTTTTTCCCCCTATTGTTCCTCTAGGTTCATACTGTTTTATAGCAAGAGCCTTTTAGATAAGGTACTCTTCAAAAATGTTTACACAGTGCTGTTTTTTGCTTTGAACTCTTGTGACAGGAAGGAAAAGATATTCTCAGTCTTTAAAATCACGTCCATTTAAATAAGTCATACTGCAAAAAGACATACTTTGTACATACTCTGATGTGTGGCTATATTGAATGGAGACTGTTATCTCATGCCTGACAACGTATTTTTACAATTTGACTAAAATTTATGCTTACAGTCTCTTCTCCTTTACAATGTCAAAAGATGCTGCCATATTCATTAAAGTTGGTAAACAGTGTAAGTGGTGGCTGTGACAATGCGGAAGGATGGTGTTTGCCTGAAAAAGAGACAAAATTTCACAGGCTTTGAAAAGTGTTCATGTTCCCCATCCATCCAACAGTGTAAATTTGCTTAATTTTAATGAGAGTACTGAAGAAAATAAACATACTTTCCACACATAACCCAGCTAATACAAACTAACAGTAATAACGGTTTTGAAAATAATGATTGGATAGGGTTTTTCTCAATTGCTTATGTCTTAAACAAAACTTCTAACAATTTTTCAAGGAAACTCCATTCCCTAAAGCAACTAATTACATTAAAATGGTCAACAAGCAACTTGTGTCACTTATTTTACAGCTGGTCAATTCTGAGAGTAAAAAATTAATATCCCGCAGAAAAGCTGAATGATTAACTAGTCCTTTGGTTCTTCTAGTACAGGAAAGTTTTACATGAGTATGAGACCTGTGTATCCAGTGATGAAAAGCAAAGCACTGAAGACAAGCACAGATCCTTCAGTGAACTGGCTAAATTTCCACACTGAGGAAAGGCTACAGAGAACTGAACTACAGAAAAAAAACATCTTTAACACACAGTATTGATCCCCTACTAATGAAACACAGTATTGTGTGGGACCAGGGACCTTTTGGTACCAAGGCACATGCATCTTCACCACCACCTGATCTCATCTGATTTCAGAAGCTAAAAAGGGTTGGGCAAAGTGACTACTTGAGACAGAAAATCACCAAGGAGCAACAGAGGTATATGGAAAGAGTCCTGGCTGATATTCTGGAGAGCTGCTGCCAATCAAGGTTAACACTGCTGGGCTATTTGGACCAACAGTATGACTTAGCACAAGCCAACTTTGTATGTTCTCCCCTCAAAACAACTCCCTTGTTTCCAATGCCTAAAGTACAACTCCAATAAATTTCAAGGTAAATAATAAGTAAGGGAAATGAAATCTCTCTTACCATATGCAAAAGTTCTCCCAGTAAGATGGTTGCTCTGACAGATACAGGGTCATCACTGCTTGTGATTACCTCTACTAGACCCTGAAATAATTGAGAAGTGAAATTCTGTTGTATCTCACTCATACGACCAAGCAGCTGGCTCTCCACATTTTTGGGTTTATCTTTTACAGATTTGACTATTTGCAAGTTTCTCCAACCCTGCCCCCTACATGCCTCTTTTCCAGGAAAATGTCCCCTCTCGGCAGCTCCAATCAGACCACACAGCTTTCTAAAAACTCACTCCACCAGCTGCTGCCTGGTCAACTAAGGATGGGTGACAGCCCAATTTCTCAGCATCACAAATCCTCTCCTGATGCCCCACCCCTGGCCTAAGGAAAGAGATGGGTAAAAGAAAGAACGTATAGGGTCACTATGCTGATCCACCCCCTTTCCCTGACCCGGTTTGGACTCTGAGTGCCCATTCTCCCCACCATCCCTTGCCCTACTTCCCCCAGATACACAAACACATTTTGATGTTTGTGGTTTTTCCAATTCTGTGGGAATCCTATGCCCCAAACCTAGCAAATGTGGACAGTCAAGAGCGCGCGCACGCGTGTGTGTGTGTGTGTGTGTGTGCGTGAGTGTATATTGCTACTACAATAAAGCACAGCCAAGTGTTCATCATTTAATTTTAACCCACACTTACTTCTAACAGTCCATTTCTAATGAAAGCAGAGAGAACCAGTGCCAAGTAATTGTCCATGAGGTCAGGCCTAGATCAGGGTTCAATGACAACAAAATCAGTTCAACTTTTTAGCATTTGTTTGCATTACCAAAGTAAGGCAGAGATGGCATTTTTTCATAGAAAATAAATACCTGGATCTGGCTCGGTGAGGTAATATAACTTTAGCTTCTGCAGCTACAAAGCCATCAGAAAGTCTCCAACTATCCTGAAACCGGCTTGGATCTGAAAAGGAAAGCCTTGAAGTAAAAATTCTAAGTTTAAATTGAAAACAGCAACAGAGTGTGTCTGTATCTTTATCCCCTGTCACTTTTCATTTGATTTCATTATTTCCCACTCATTGTCTTCTGCTTATCCCTCTTTCTCCTTCTGCTACTCAAAGCATGTACATACTTGCCAGACAGCAACTGATCAAAAAAATTCTAAACTTCTTCACATTTGCAAACACATACGAGTGCAGAACTGCACTCGTATTCAGGGCAGATTATTCTATTCTTGTACCCATTTAGAGGAATTCTGTGCTTTCTAATGCCAATTCTGTGCTTTCTAATGCTAATTCTATTCTATGATTCTGTTTTTTGTTCTGAACAGTGTACCAATCTTAAGGTTCCCCTTTCAGTTATAAATTAGGTCCTTTATGTCATGCCATAAGGAAAATAAACAGACACTAAGTTCTGAATTACATGAAATGGAAGGATTCTAGGAATCTTTTGATACAGAAATCTCTGCAAAGAGACAATCGGGGTTCAGTCAGTCTAGCCACAAGCAAAACAAAATCTTAAGATTTTAAGTCTTAAGTCTGTTATCCCTCATTTAATTTCATTTTGTGTTACTATTGTTTGCCATCTTAGCTTTTGGGGTTTTGTTTGTTTGTTTTAGTGCTACATTTCACAGTGCAGGTGAGTAAGGAACCATTTTTGTGATCGTTCATGGACAAACAGCAGCTGAATTAATCCATAAATACTTTCAAATACTGCTGCTCATTATTCTTGAACTGCTTGCTCATTTATATATGCTAGAGACATAAAAATCAGCAACAGAACAGCAGCTACTTTTTGTGTCTCTGTAGCATATATGAATCATTAAAATGCTTCCTTGAACAAATATTATTCAATTAAAATGCTTGGAAGCTGCCAAATAATCAAAATAATAAAGCAGTTTGTTTTGTACTTAGAACTTTACTGATTTATGTATATTCAGCTAAAGAATACAACCTGTTTATGATCCTATTTGGAGTTCACAGTATGAATCTACTTCCAGATTTAGTTACCAGTAAGTATGCACATGGATGAAGAAGGTATGACTTTATGTGGTCAGAGACTGCAAGAGATACCAATGTTCTCTCATTTTATCTTGCATTCAGTTTAATTTTACTTTTACTAATCATTATTAATTTTAGTAATCAGAGGAAGGACAGTTTGAGAAAGAAAAACGAACAGTCAGCAATTCTCAGTACCTGGATTTTTTCGTTTCAAAGTTCTTGAAGTTTACAAAAATTGAAAAGAAAGCCTTTTAGAAGTGTATTAACATAGTTAAAAAGAATAGTATCTCAAAGTGCAAGTATTTCATAAGTTTAATATGTTAAAAATGTATGCAAGGTGACAATTCCATCAACACAAATCTACAAATTTACTGCTAGGGTGGGGAAAAGGCTTGAACATGGCAAGAAATTTGAAGAATAAACACAGTAGGCTATTAACGTTTTGCTACAAAAACACCAATTCGTGAACAAGCATTGTATATAGGTGCCACTCAATAGTATGTCTATCTGAAAAATATCAAGTTTTTAAAACCATCCTTCAAGATCACACCAAGAAAAAGCCTCTAGCTTTTACATTTTTACATCCAATACTCATGTTTAAGCTGCATTATATCTGCAGGACCACAGATGTGAATAAAGGTGTGGATACACTATACCACTGAAACACTGTACCAGTAAAGGAGAACATTTCCCCTCATTCAATACTAACCTACACTGAGAAGTGCTTCTATAAATTCTTCTGTCACAATAGGAAGAGGAAGTCGAAATATATCATAAAGAACTTCAAGCAGTCCTCTCTATAAACATAAAATGAACAAGATTACAAAAGTCAGCAGAGACCTAAAAATCTATATTGAGCCTATGATTTCAAAATGTTAAAATGCAAGAAAATGCAACTAAAATGGTTCCCAAACACTGGCCAAAACTTTTATAATTGTTTACCTTCCCTCTTAATTCTCTAATCCACATTTGTGTAAAAATGTATTTAGAATAATTAAGACATTCATGGAAGTTAATAAAGCTCAATGTAAACATCTTCTGAAAGAAAATACCTATTGATATCAGCCATGGATATACAGGTACACCATGGGAAGGGTTACCATGATGTTCATTTCTTCAACAATGCGGATCCTTGACTGGAGATACTGTTGGGCAATGCACATGTGCTAGAAAGTCACAGGCTCCAATTTCAAAGAACTTACACAAGACTGAGAAGTAACACTGGATGGACTCATCATGTGTAAGTCAAAGAGAGAGAAGATGGGAGACTAGGCTTTACTGAATGTGACAGTAGTAAACACCATGTAGGCAAACATCATGCCTATATTAGAGGAGGTATCTAAACTTTTTAAGCTCCAGAAGCAGATGAAGGGCCCTCCATCCATCCCAACTGCCACTGTCCAGGCCTCCGAGAGAGAGAAAAAGAGGTAGGCACAGTTCCATCACACCTAGGCCCAGAAGCAGAGGAAGAGAAGAAGAAGTAGGCACAGCTCTATGATGCCTAGGCACAGAAGCAGATGAAAAGCTTTTCCCCATCCCAACTGCTACTGTTCTGGCCTTGGAGGGAGAGAAGAATCAGCAATATCTGAGGGACTTAATTCCTCCTCGACTGTCATTCCCTTTTCCCTGTGTATCATATCTTATATAGACTGTCAAACCAACAATTTGTAAACTGGTCTGAGAGACTTTGTAGCTGAAGACCAGGGTATAAACGCTCTAAATAAAATAAATAATAAATAATGATAAAAGTTAAAACCAAAACTTAATGGTACTCTCTGAAAATAAATTTAGCATACTCATTCCCAAGAAGAAACAGTGTATCCTGCCCACAAGAACAGAATCACCAAAGGGCTATGCAAAGTCTGACACCTCCCCACAAACACACAACACAGAAGCCAAAGAAAAACAAAATTGGTACATCTGTCTACAACAGTATCAGAACAACTGATTACTACTAAGTCTGCCTGGAGAAATCAAACACTTACCCGTATTTCCATGTTAGGTATACAAAGCACCCCAATAAGAGACTGGATCCCAGAATTCCCGGGCTTGCATAAACTAATAATACCTAAAATCAAAATAAAATCCATGGTTACATAACAGCACACCAAGAAATTTACTCATATGCAAATATCCCACTGACAACATATCACTCTCCACATGGGTTTTGCTTTTAGCCACAAGGACATTATTTAATGGGAAATTCCTGCAACATATAGTTCATTCTAGAGATCATCTTTAAGTGTCATAATGGTTTCTGTAAAACTCTTTACCAGTACAAATTAGACTAGCACTGACACTGTCATCAATTGCCAGCATTTGGCATCCAGAGGTACACTGTATCTGAATACAGAATTGCTATTACTTTATCTAGCCTTTTTTTTTCAACACCATCAAAGATAGTTATTCTCAACCATTTGTGTTTCAGATCCCACCAACCACACTGTCAAAAAAAAAAACCTGGTCCCCATCATGATGGAAACAAAAGCTCTACTTTTTTCCACTGTTTATAGGCACTCCATTATATTTATTACTAGCGCATTTACCTGGCGTTGCCCTGGATTTTATTTTCGTCTTAAGAACTCACCAAACTGTCTTGTCTAGTACCTTTAATTTCCATCCATATTCCCCAATGTGTTGCCTGGGATTTTATTTTCTCATAGGTAACACTCGTTAGAAATACCTTAGGAGCTACCTTGATTACCTTATGGGTTAGATGTGGTTGAAATACACAGATTTGAGATCCTGTGTCTCTAATTCCTCAAACTGTGCTGATCAGCACCTGTAACTTTTGCCCACATTCCCCAAATCAGTCTGTATTCAGAGTTGTTAATGTACAGAGGTTGGTTTCCTGAGGGAATACACTGGCCTTCTCCTTGGTGCTAGGTCTTGTCTCCACAGCAACCAGCCTATTCAGAGCTCTCTGACTGAGAATTCTAAAGGCCCCTCCCTGAACTGCCAACCCCAGGTTTCCATAGAATCTTCCCAGCTGGCCAATCATATGAGCTGTTCTCGCCTCACACAGCCGATTATATGAGGTCTGCGTCTGCAGACAAATAGAGAAGATCACTCACAAACTTTGACTTCCACTGGGTAACCCTGGGCAACCACAGAGGAAGCAAATGGTAAAGCCCCCTCCAAAAAAATGTGCCAAGAAAACTCTGTGATAGGTTCACCTTAGGGTTGAAATAAGTGGAAAATGGCACACAACATCAACAAAGTGCTGTTGAGAGTAAACAACAGAAGTAATCTCCTGCTGTAACCAGGACCCAAGCAGGACAAGCAGGGAAAAAGAGGGGCACACATTACAAAGACTGTATGTCTCAGGTTGCAAATCCAGTGCAATGAAGAAAGGGTCTTGAGATTAAATATAGATCATTTATGGAAGCTCTTCCTCCATTCCTCTTCATACTTATGGATGTACTGTCCAAATCTCGTGAAGTTTGCTGGAGCCAAATTAAAGAACCAATGCCAGACCAGAACAACACATAAACTGTTGGCCTAGTTTCTTCTCCAGAACAAACAAACATGTTGGAGCAATTAGACTAGGCACTGTACTTTGGGAGGCAGAGAGAGATATGTTTCTATATATGTGACCATCTCTCTTACAAACTACTGGTGCCAGTTTTTTCTGCATACGCAGGGAGAGCTGGTGGGAGGACAAAGCATCACAGCAGTAAAAAAGAAAATAAAGCTTAAAATGGAATGAGTCTGTTTATACAAGGTCTGCAGCTGTGTTAGTCCCTTAAAATATTATAAGAAATTGATAGGACAGTATTTTTTTGCATTCTTGAAAGAATGTCATCATTTTATTTAATAACTTGTGCCATTGTTGAAAGAAAAGTCTTACCTGCCCATGAGCGAAATGCTGCCACAATTCCCATTTTACTAGCAGAAAGCCGTGCTTCTCGATCTTCTCTGTTTGGAGAACGAGACTGTGAAATATCTGCTCTAGTATAAAGTGGAATAACACTTTAAATCTTGCTAAAATATGACTAATGGTGATTGTACTTACTTGAGCTGTCCCTCTGCAGTGTCTGGATTATGCCTGTAGTGAAAGTCTGTGTATGGAGCTAAAATTCGCTAAAATAAAAAAAAGCAAAAAATGCACTCATTTCTAGTACTAACATATCGTCTTTATTCCAATCCACTTGAAAAGCTTTTGAAAGGAATATAGTTTCTTGCCATTAGGTTCCTGCATTTCTGTCTGTATGCCATCTTCATTTGTTAAAAAAAAGAAAACCTGACACAAAATAGAGCTAATCTAGCATTTACACTTAGCTAAAATGAAACATACATAATATAAATAAAAACACAAAACACTTCTTTTGCCTAGTTATCAAATACGATGGTGGCCAACAATATAACTATGTTCCTCTATGTTTAACCTATTTACATAGGTGCAACATTTCATCAGTAAAGGGGAAGCACAGAGTGGGATCAATACTATAAGCCTATCTCTGAGCAAACTTTGTCAGTTCAATTGTCAATAGTCAGACACTCAATTGGCAATGCTGCATGTATTTGCTTTTAATCTAGTTATTTTCTACTTTTATTAAGCAAACATTCTTTACAGAAAAAAGCAGTGAGAATGATAAAATCTAGATTCACATTGTGATCACAAATGCACACTGGTATGCTTTAGTTAATAAAATAGACATTTTCCTGGGCATTACATCTTTAACATAAAATTTGATAGGTATGCAAAAACTACATGGAAAGAACAGGGAAAGGTGCCTACATACAAACAAGAAGAGAAGTTCAACATGTTGTAACAACTTTTTCTTCAGAACTAACAATATATCCACGTGAAAATGAAGCAATCATGTCAGGTAAGCCTTATATAAATTTTTTAAAAAATTGAATATTTTAAGGATAACTTTAAAGCTACTTCTAAAATATATACAGGGATGATTTTTTTCCCCACCAGTCTCAACTTTTCTTGTGATTGCTGTGTTGGTGGCCAGACTTACAGGTCTACGCTTTTGTTACATGAACAAGTATCTGGTGAGGGAGATTTGTTCTCCCTTTTCTCTCTATTTTGCTATTCACTCATGCTAGTAAGAGATTCTGGAAGCAGCTATTATTTACCTGGCCTCTTGTAGGCAGGCAAAACTGCTACAGTTGGACTGACTACAGTAGAGGCCTGCTCTTCTCAGCTCAAGTTTTGTTTACTGCACTGTTTACTAGAAACATACTACTGTAACCCAACACCGAAAGTCTGTGTTTCTCCAGCCCTCCTTCGCTATTACGCTATCCTCTCAATGCTGTAGCTGCTCCAAAAAGAAAAAAGAAAAAAGAAAAGAAAAGAAAAACCCAGTACACAAAGGTTGAGACAAGAAGGAAGCAACTGTGTGGACTTTGTAAAAAGGAGCTTCTTTGTCGGAATTTTGTTAAATTTATACAAATTTCTTCTGTTATGAACCATCTTTCAGCCTGCTTTTCAATGCATTTGAAAATTCAAAAACATGAACAGGATTCATCTTCACACATACAGAAAAGTGTAAAATTTCAATAAGAAGAGTAATATGTTACCAAATGGCAAATTTTCAAAATCCTCTTACTGTCCACACCAAGTATCTCAAATAAGCTCTAACCCAGTCTTTTTAACCTTTTCACCCTGGACGAACTCTTCAAACAATTTTCAGGTCTCAGGGCACCTATGCATAAAAATGATTATATCTATAGCTCAAAACTTGTTTATTTTTAAAGAAATCATCATCTCTCAGGAATCCCTTAATGACCTCTTACAGAACCCTAGGGTTCCAGAGAACTCAGGTGGAGATATCTGGCTCTAACCTTGATCAATGTATCAATTAGGCAATGATAAGTAATATGGAGATACATATATGATAATTCACAGAAGTCAAATGCATACAACTCTCTTCTTGTTTGAAATGAGTAAACACTGAAACAATATGAATAGAGAAAATGAGGTTCCTACCTCCAGTTCTACATCTGCTCGTACATATTGTCGAGTCTTTGGATGATTGAGAAGATGTAAGACCGTAGTTATGAGGGCCTCATTTATACGGCTTAATTGACAATCAATCACATTTTTCAAAATGGTACTTAATCCACCCCGAAGTGCAACTATCTCTGGATTCTGAATTGCTGAAAGAGAACGTTTTGGTTAATGAGGACACATAACACCATCACTCACTTTTCTAGGACTAAGATCTACTTTATATTTATGTAGTACATTTCATGAAAATATCGTATCAATAAAAGCCAAAATTTTAGTTTAAACACTTTAATATTGAATTAAAATATACTGTACACTCATTTTCTGAGACACCATGAAACAGAGTTTATAAATCGTATGTATCTACAGTTACATAGTCATTTCATTATATAAGTAAAACAGACACAGATACACACACACACATATAGCAAGGGATTCTTTATATATACTTGATTCAATACACTAAAACAATGATTGGACATTTTTAAGCTTGCACACTTTAGCCTGAATAGGTGTCAAGTTTTCTTTAAATTTTTTTTTAAAAAGCACAGTCCTCCATATATTTATTTCAGGCTACTCACACTGTGTTCAATGACGTTTACTTCCATGTAATTAAGTACAGGATTGCAGTCTAAATCTTTCTGTGCCATAAATTTGTTAAGACTGTTTTAGTACTATATGGCTCCTGGTATAAATGTTGTGTTAATATTTGAGTGTAATTAGCCTATTTCATGTGGCCTACATTGTTTTTGGCACATGCAGCTGAGTACCACTTAAAGTGAGAATACTGCACGATGTGCTACTGTATTTATGCCCTGCCTGTGATCTTACGATAAGTATTTGTTTGACTATCTTGTGGACAGAATGCTGGATCATATAGGACTTTGGATTAATCCGGGAGAACTGATATTATATTCTCAAGTGGATGAACCAAGTGCGTTAGCAGCTTGAAAATCAGCCATATAGACTGCTTATCAGTTTCAACTGTTGGACGATACTCAGTGCAGGCAGCCAAGAGATAGTAAAAATAGAATATCTTACTCCCATACAATAATATCAGAAGAGGGATCAGTGCACAACATGCATTCCTTGTCAGATACTGGACTGCTGTGAATACGAAGCAAACTTATGTCAGGAGTCATATCCATGCTACAGAACCTCCTCCCCAGAAAGATTCAAAATGTCTATACTAGCCTTTATGAAACAGATTTTTGAAAGTTATTTTTTAGATCCTTTCAACTTTAAATTTGTATTGTTATTTTCATTCTTATTTTAGTTGAGTTTCCCACTAGCTGACCATTGCTGAGCACAGAACGTTCTGGTCTCATCAGAAAACGTATTTCTTCTGTTCATACATTTATTGACTACTACTGTTCCATGCGCTTTAATCACATTTTAGCGTTAGATTACTCTGTACATTTCTACAGAATCAGACTGTTACGAGTCACCACTTAATGATACCTATAATATTCTGTAATACTTACCTTTCAAGACCTACATGGTTTGGGTCCAACTTACCTCCAGGATTTCCTCTTCCCTTACAATCCGCCCTATACACTCAGGTCCTTTGGGGGCCATTTACTTAAACCAGCCAGGATCAGACTGGCAGCAGTCACCCAGAGGACCTTTTTGTTGGTTGCCCCTCAACTGGGGAATGAGCTGGCGGAAGAGAGTCAGCATACGCTGTCCAAATTCAAAAAAGTGCTAAAGACCTATCTCTTCCGGCAGGCCTACCCAGTCTATTTTTAATTATACTTCTAATAGTACTTTTAATTGTATTTGTAATTTTAATTGTGCTTTTGATTATGATATATTTTAATTATGAGATATTTGTATTTTAAATGGTTTTGTATTTTAATGTATTGTAGTTATTATTTGTTTTTAATCATGAGGCCTGGGGGAGAGGTGGGTAACAATTTCTTATTATTACTATTATTATTATTACTACCGTGTTTCCCCGAAAATAAGACACCATCTTATATTTATTTTTCCTCAAGAAGACACAGTATGGCTTATTTTCAGGGGATGTCTTATTTTTATTCAATATGGTACAACAATTTACATTTATTCAAATATAGTTAAGTCGTCATCTTCTGGAACATCATCATAACTCTCCAAACCCAGAATTCCATCCTGAATTTCTTGCGACTCCATTTCCTTTAGAAGCATTGGCCCCAATCTTTCATGTCAAGCAATAGAGCTCTCATTAAATTATCCATGTAACCTGCTCGGAGTGCACTGGCAACAACACTGTCAGTGATTTTATCCCACGAATTCTTCACTCAAATCACGACCTCTTGCAGGCTAGGTTTCACAAAGTTTCCACGCTGATTTTTTGTCATTCTATTTTCAATGTAGTTGTTAATTTCCATATGCAAATAGTCTTTGAATGGCTTGTTTATTGCAATATCAAGAGTCTGCAGATAGGCAGTCATTCCTGCAGGAATCATTATTTGATTTCTTCTTCTCTCTGCAAGGAAGTTCTTCATGCCTTTAGCACGGTGAGTGCTGGCTGAATCCCAGACTAGCAGACCTCTCTGGCCACCTCGCAAAACAAGTGGCAGCATTAAATCAAGCCACTTCCTTATAACTGCTTGTGTGCACCAGGCTTTTTCGGTTTCAAGAACATAAATGCCGAAAACATGTTCAATCTTATCTTTCTTGCCCTTAGTGATGATAAGAGGTGTGGCTTTCTTTCCATCCAGACGAATTGCCAAAATACAGGTAACATATGAACTTTCATAACCAGTGGAGGGAACATAGATTGAAGAGGCACCCCTCTGTTCAATTGTCGTTTGGGCTCCTTGACCCATAAATACTGCAGTTTCATCCACAGCAATCATATTGCAAGGTTGGTATTTAGAAAAGTCGATGCCATCAACAAAGGACTTGAATGCAAGTGCTCGCTTAATAACTTCAGCATCTTCCAACTTAAACAGTGTTGTTGATTTTCTGAGAGACAGTTCATATCGCTGAAGGAAGCCATCCAGCCAGTGTTGTGATGCTTTGAATTCTGAGGATATTTCGAATTGTGGTGCCATTGCAAGGGTAAATACTTGAACATCAGCCCTGCGCACAACCAAAGCCTTTGCTCTCCTGTCAGCAATCCATTCACTGATCATGTCTTCCAGCTCAGGAAATAAAGGTTACAGACCTGAACCACACTTGCGCTTCTTAGCATTTCCTATGTCTACCTGTAGACTGAAGTTATGGTATTCTGCCCACCATTTTTGGACCATTCGGATATCCAACTTCTTCTCTTTGCAGAAAGCCGTAAGATTCTTGCCCTGGGAGTCCGCCACAATTCCTTTCTTGTGGTCAACAGAATAACTCTTTCTTTTTGCACTTACCTTGTCTGGGGGTACAGATACTCAGGAAAAGCAGAGATAGGCCAGCAAAGCTGATGTGTAAGGGCTAGTTTCTTTATCAGGGATCCAGCGAGAACTGGGTCCAATGTGCGCAGTGGAGCTGGGATGATCTCTCCAGGCTCAGTAGCAGACTGCTTGCTGAAGCTTTTCCCCTATCCCCTGGTGTTTGTGTGGGGTGAGAGAGACCCACAGACTGTTGCTGGTCAGTGCTGGGGAGCAGCAGCTTTACTGGTGTTTGTGGGGGGTGAGAAAGACCCACAGACTGTTGCCAGTTGGTGCTGGCGGACTTTTACTTTCACTTTCCCGCCATTTTCACACTGGGCTTCTGTAATGGTGCAGAGCGACCTCTCACAGAGGTCTTCTGCACCCTAGAGTGGACTGGCGTGGACTACTTTTGTAGTTCCACACCAGAATCCACTCAGGAGTGGCCGGAACTAGCTGCACTGCGTGTTTTTTAAAAACCCCTCCCTAAACTGCAAACTCCAGGATTCCATAGGACAGTGGTTCTCAACCTGTGGGTCCCCAGATGTTTGTAGACTTCAGCTCCCAGAAGCCCCAGCCACTATGGTCAATGCTCAGGGCTTCTGCGAGCTGAAGTCCAAAAACATCTGGGGACCCACAGGTTGAGAACCACTGCTATAGGATGTTGGAAGTGGAATAATAGCACTAGAAAAGGCTAGTGCGAAAATGGCCCCAGTTCGGTTGCCACGGTCACAGCCTCCTTCCTCTATTGGAGGCTGGGGAGGGACGGACGGGTTATCTATCACTGAGGCAGCATTCAAGAAGGCCTGTTTGGGGCTCCGGAGGGCTTCCAGTTGCCAATCCCTCCCCTAAATTGTGGGAAGGGAGTGTTATCCAGCCCCATGGTTCCGATTATGACCACCTCAGTCGGGAAAGGAGCCCTGGTGGCGCAGTGGTTAAATGCCAGTACTGCAACCACAAGGTTGTGAGTTCAATCCTGCCAGGCTCCAAGGTTGACTCAGCCTTCCATCCTTTGTTAGGTCGGTAAAATGAGTACCCAGCTTGTTGGGGGCAATTAGCTAAAATACATTGTAAACCGCTTAGATAACACTAGTTGATAGGCGGTATAGAAATAAATGCTATTATTATTGCTATTGCTCTGAAGAGAACCGAAACTTTTCGTTCCGTCCCCTCACAGCATTACGAGGCCTCCTCGCGCGGCCTCCTGTGGTGCACGCCAAGCGTTCCGCCCCGTTCTCCACTACCTCAGGCTAGGTTAGGCCTCAGCCTTGGCCTGATGTGAGAAGGGTGGGCCAGAGCTGGCCTCCGCCTGGGATGTCACTGCCTCCTCCTGACGTGGCTCCTCTTCATCCGCCATGGTTTTGCAGCAGGCTACCTGTTGTCGCCGTCGCACATGTGCCCAAAGTTGGTAGCAGCTGAGGGGGCGAAGACAGACTGCGACGACGTCGATGGGGCCGCCTCCCATGGCCGGGACGCACTGGGTGTTGGGTGCGCTGCTCCAGGGCTGCAGCGGTGACTTAACAGTTGCCACCAGACCGGCGCAGCCTGCTTGCCCCCTCTGTGGCCCGCGGTCTCCTCCGCCTCATCCTCGCCATACGTCAACTCCATCGGCCTCTCCAGTCGCTGCCGCCGCCGCCTCCTCTTACTTGGGGCAGCCACGCAGAGCCGCAGCTTCGCCAGCTCTGCCAGGCCGGTGCCTGGCTTCAGCTCCTTGAGGGGAGATGCTACAGCCAGGTAAGGCTCTCGGCTCGATCTTCCCCCCCCCCCGCTCTTTGCCCTGAGGAGAGGGCTCGTCTCCCACACCTGGGAATATTTGGCGGCTCCTCTCTGCCGCTTCTCCTGATTCTGTTCCACCTCCCCCTTTGGACCTCCCCTTGCACTTCCGAGACCCTCTAAAATGAAGCCTGCGTGGGAACTCTTTGGGTTCTCCCTTCAGAAACTTACCACAGAACGGAACCTGACTGGGACCTTTCTTATTTTCGGGGTATGGCTTATACTGCGCAAATACTTAGAACTCCTGCTATGGCTTACTTTATGGGTATGTCTTATTTTCGGGGAAACACAGTATCATCATCATTATCATCACCACCAAAATTCTTACCTAGTTCACAGATAATGGCAATACATGCCCGAACCATCCTGTCCCTCTCCTGAAGGCCATCATTCCCAACAGCTATCAAAGAATTGGTAACGGAACTAGGAAATATTGAAGCATTCACAGTGATCATCTGGAAAAAAAGGGGAAAGTGTTGTGTTTTGTCTAGCTCTCTTAGAAGAATACAAGCTTGCACACCGCACAGCTCCATCATGCCTAGGACCAGAAGAAGATGAGGGGCTCTCCCTCCACCCCAATTGCTACAGCTGTGGCCTCAGAGGCAGAGAAGAAGAGGCAGCATCTACTAGACTTAATCCCCTCCCACACTGCCCTCCCCTTTTCCTTTTGTGTCATGCCTTAATCAGATTGAAAGCTTGAAGGCAGGAGACTGTTTTGTTGCTCTTTTACTTGTCAAGTGCCATGTACAGTGATAGCACTATATCAATAAATGATGACAACAACATACAGTAAGATACAGTAAGATTATAGAACAACCTTACTTATTACTTATATTATTATTATACTAAACTCTTCTTCCTTTTTTTAATAGTCTTTATTGAAGATTTGCTAAGAACAAACGTGTAAAAAACACAGTTATAACAAACATTCACAAAGAAAAAAAATGAAAAACAAAAAGGATTTTTATAAAGGTACAATAAGAAATAGCAAAATAGAGTAACAAAAAAATAAGAACAAATAGAAAAAAGAAAAGAAAAACGCTAAAAGAATAAATAGAATTGAATTAAGTAAATAGAATCCAATAAACAGAATCAAAATAGAATCGATGTATATATTTTAGAAGAACTGAAAACCTTAACTACAAGAGTCAATTAAAACATGCATAAACCAACTTCCAAAGTTTGAACCCCATTGTAAGGTGAATTTCTGAATCACAAAAGTCCTGGGACATATATGACTTAAATGTGTTCTTTATCATTATTAGCCAAACTTTAGTCACTGGTAAATAATAAAACTACACAAAAGTGTTAAATATCAAAACCGGCTACAGAAAATTTCCCCCATCTGTTGAGATTTTCCATTCATCTTTAAACATGGATTTAAAGGATTTAACATGGCCAGCAATGAAGTCAGCTTGTCCACCTCTGCTAAATCAGAGGTTTGAGGCTCCTTCCATTTTTGTGTAAAAGTTATTCTGGCTGTGTAAATCACATATGACAAAATTCTGGCATATTTATTCCTAAATTGAGAATCAAAAATATCAAAAATATTCAGTAGATAAACCTCCAGTAATAGTGGGAAATTGATCTTCATTACTTTTGTAATCTGATTGTGAATTATAGACCAAAATTCTTTAGTCTTTTTTGCAATGCCACCAATTGGGTAAAAGGAGCCCTTTTCATGGCATTTCCAACATTTCCCATTATTACCACTGTTACTCATTTTTGCTAGCTAAACTGGAGTTAAATACCATCTATAAAAAATTTTAAAACAATTTTCTTTTAAATTATAACATCTTGTGAATTTTTTACTCAGAAGCCACGATTTTTCCCATTGGTCCAAATTTATAGTATGCCCAATATCTTGGGCCCATTTAATCATCGTCTCTTTCACTAGATCTTGCTCTCTTTCTAAGTTTAATAATATTTTATAAATTTTACTTAACAGATGGGTTGTTTGAAGTTTCAATAATTTATCAAATTCTGTGTCCTCTAGGGATATCCCCATTAGTATGTTGTCAATTTTAAATTTTTCTACTTGCTGTCTATACAGTAACCAATGTGATATATAACCTTGTAAGAAAAGTTCATTTTTTGTTTTTAATTGGACCAAATTTCCCTCTGGTTTAAGTATATCTTTATAAGTAATCCATTTTTCTGTTTGAGGTTACTCTAACCTATAAAAGGCCTCATGGGGTAAAACCCAGAACGGCAGGGAGTGATAAAGATTTCTTTTATGCTTAACCAGACTCTCAGGAGTGCCCTTCCCACATAATATTCATTAAACTCTTTGTTTATAGTATGTTTATTATACCACAGATAGGCGTGCCAGCCATAATATAAGTTAAATCCCTCAAAATTTAATAGTCTTGAGTTTGATAAGGCCATCCAATCAGCAAGCCATAATAGACAGGAGGCTTGATAATATAATTTTAAGTCTGGCAGGCCTAACCCTCTTCTTTCTTTCGAATCTTCAAGATATCTCAATTTAATTCTAGGTCTCCTTCCATTCCATATAAATTTCGAAGTTCCCTTTCCCATAATTTAAACAGTCGGTCACTTATTAAGATAGGTAAATTTTGGAATAAGAAGATAAATCTTGGCAGAACATTCATTTTAATTGATGAGATCCTCCCTAGTAAAGACAAACTTTTCTTCCCTCCATCCTTCCTTCCATTCTTTTGGCTCAGCACACTTCACTTTCTTCTGCAAATTCTTCATTTGTCTTATTTCTAGAGTAGTACATAGAAAGTTTAATGTTTAGCTAAGCAAAGAGAAGAAGTCAGAGCAAGAGAAAGAAGATACTGCTAAAACATGTGGGATAATTTCTGACCTTGCTCAATTCGTTTACACAAATTGGGCACAGCAGATATGCAGTCACAAGCTTCTCCCTAAAGCTGATGCCCATCAGGAGTAGATACTCTCCTGAAATGTTCACAAAGAATAAGCTATGTGGCAAAGGTGGGAACATGAGATTTGCCCATAGACTCAAATACAAATTAAAATGTCATGCAGTTTTTTACTGTATGTATCCACGCCTTCAATGACACAGGCACAATACCTAAGAAGGAAAATGGATGACACGGAAACATATTTACAACCTTGAATATAGCTGGTATCATTCATTTATTAAAGTATTTATATTTCACCCTTTATTGTGACATTTCAGGGTGGTGTACAGAAAACACTATTGACTATTTAAAACAATCCCAGATTAAGTCAACAGACAACTTTAAGCAAGATAAAAACATACTGAGCAGGGCAACAAGTTAAAACAATTTAAAATGCTGCAAAAAATTAAAAGCACAGGGAAGATAGTGAAGAAGGGCTGGAAAAACAGAGCTAATGTTTTGCAGCACCGTGTCTGCAATAAGCAATGCCACAAAGCTTGAGCTAAGAAAAAATAAAATTCTAATTTAGCCATTCTACTGTAGACACATGTGCCTGCTGCCTAGCACAGGAAAGGTAAATAGCGGCTGCCTCAAAAATCCCTTAGCAAGCTTGCAAAAACAGCATAACAGAGAGAAAAGGGGAAAGTGGATAGCCTGCCTTACAAGCTAGCTCAAGCACATTAAAAAAACATCATCTATAAGATTGGCTGCCAAAATGGAAATCATAAGAAAGATGGAAGCCATTCATGCCTTGATGTATTCTGGAGAAGTTTTCAAGTGGTCTCCAGAAGGTCTGCACTGTTTTTGTTTAGCTGTGTAATGCTCACCAGACCTGGCTGATTCATTTCACATGTCTATATTGCTAGTTCTGGACACAAAGTTTGCTGAAACACATTCAACAGCTGTTCCTCTTTATGGCATAAGAACCCATTCTTATTTTTATCATGTTATTTCTGCATCTGCTACCAAATTTTCCATTAAACAAATAATGTCTAGGAGCACATCTACTTAATTAACTGAGGTATACCTGTACAGTGAAGGCCATTGGTAAACTTGTCCCAAGTCATTAAGGGCTGTAAAGGTTTCAGGCTCCCCCCAACAGTATTCAGTGACTTGCTTTATTTTTAAAAGAATGGGTTGTTTATAAAACATAAAAAGTACTCACACAAGCAGCCCCAGTCCATTTTATTCCCACCTAACACTTCTCAACCTTTAAGATAGCATAAGAACTTACAGTGCAGAAGAGAAGGAAGAGGGTCCCAATATATAAGTAGCACACTAGTGATGTATCTTTTTGATGAGATGAAACTGTTACATTTATTTCTACATTCTATTTCCATATTCATATCCCTCCTTCTAATGTATCAACTAGATTTCACTACTACTATCCACTTTGTGTATTAAAACAAACTGACCACTACATAATTTCTTTTACAGCCCATAAATAATTTGGTAGCTAGAGTATTTGGAAAGTCAGTGTGATGTAATTGTTTGAGCGTTGGAGTATCAGGGTTCAATTCCCTGCTTGGCCATGGAAACCCACTGGGTGGCCTTGGGTGCGTCACACACACTCACCCCCAGAAAACTCTGCAATATGGTTGCCTTAAGGTTGCCATAAGTCTGAAATGACATGGAAGCATACAACAACAACAATCTAGTAATTTAATGCAAAACTGCATTAATTAATTGTGTATTTACATACCTTTCTAACTAATCGAAGTGCTTGTGTTCTTTCTACTTCATTACTCTGCTGTATATCAATGCACCTTAAAAAAAATATGGATTGAAGTTATATTTTCCTTTAGTTGGGATTCAGATAGCAAAATATACATACTCATCATTCCTTAAAAAATAAAAATATGGATTAAAAATACCTTACAATTAGGATTCAGGTGACAAAATATATGTAATTTATACATAATCATTTTGGATCATTTCAGGAATACATTCCTGAATCTGCCTCCTGATAGAAAGGTTCCTTCCTTCCATAGAAAGATTCTGGCCTAAGAGAGTATTTCTGCCAGCACGCCAAAGGTGCTGGTGACCAATTCTGCTTCTCCTGTAATCTTCTATAATACCTGGAAGCCTGCTTCAGAAAGCTGGGAGACACCACAGAACACATGTGAGTTATGGCATTGGGGCTACAGAAAGAATCTGTGCAAACTGCATTCCTCTTCTCACAAGAGCATCTGAAAACAGAATTCCATTCAATGTTTTCACTGTTACAGCCGAACAAGTAGTAATCTGAACAATGGGCTGCTGATCAGTTCCTTTTCTAGAATTGAGAAAGTAAGCAGGGGCAGTTAAATGATGATTTGTACTCTGAGATTTTCTTTCCCTTTGTGTTACAATCCCTCTCTGGAACTACCAGGTGCAGAATTCCTAAGCATGAGTCACTGCAGAAAAAGCTCAGAGTGGTTTATGGTGTAGTTTCTGAAATTCAGAAAATGTAATTTGAAAATAAAACCTTTTCTTTTGTGAATCACAAAATTGTTTATATGGAATAGTATAAAAGTATGTGCAGGAGAGGGAACGATGTTACATATTTGCACTAACTCTTTAAAGTGACACTTGAACTCTGCTCAAGCCTGATACAAATGGACGCAAGTTATGCAAATCACGAAAAAAACAGTTCCAATGTATGTTTTTATTACCTTGCTATCAAGTAATCCACCTTCAGCTTTAATACTTTCTGCAGAATACTGGAGTCTCGGATAAGATATCGAAGGGCTCGTAGTCCTGCCGCTCTCACCTCTTTTGCTTCATTCAGTAAAGCGAGCCGCAAACTGTAATGTAAATGATAAGAATGCCATTCAGGCTTCAAATCCTGAAGCACATTTCTTTTGCTTAAACAAACACACACATACTATTTATGTGACTAGCCAGAGCTGTACTTAAACAGATGACAAGTCATGATTAATTTGACTTTTTAACACCAGTAAGTTTAAAAATAATACAATGCATAAGACAGGACAAACTAAGAGTAGCAAAAAGCAAGCCAGAGAGCAAGGGAAAAACATAAGATATCCTCTTATTCCTTGCTGACAAAATTAACGCTGAAAGCAAATTAGACTACCTGCTATCCTAAAGGGGGAGGAAAGAAATATCTGCCCTGTGTTCCTTTTTAAGGAGTTATACAACTGTTTAACCCAGAAAATTTTAAACAGCTCAACAAGTAATTCGGTTTGCTTCTAGGCTGCCAAGAATCTCTTACTGATGCCAAAATTCAACCAATTATCCACAGAATGTTAAAACAACACTTACCATCTCAGTATGTGATGACATTATTTGGAGCGAGGGGTGGAAGAATGTGTGCGGCCCAATACTTCCTGTTTTGAAGCGTCTTTAGTTACAAAAAATTTCAGTACTGAAGAGCTTAAACTTCTCAAAGGCTCAGCTGGATGGCACTGCTTGTACAAACAGAGGCCAACTGTCTGCCACTCTCAGGGTTACGGAAGAATTTCCCACTGAACAAACTGCTTGGTAACAGAGGTTTCTGCTTACCTTTATATCTATTTCAGGAAACTATCCCATCTTGTCTTTGGTCCTTTGGCTCTTATTGTGAATAATATTGGGTACCACACATTAACCAAATTTGTTTTTGAGAAATTCAAAGACAGATAACACCACTTTCAAGTGCAACCTAAATTATTCCTTCTTAAGCCATCTACTAATATAATGACTAACAACAGAAGTTACCTAAAAGCACAAAGTTTCCATTGTCTGGACTGATTTGCATTTTATTCTTAAAAGTAACTGTACCTTAAACCATTAATGATCATGAACTACAAAAACACTAGACTCAATCAAGGAAGCCATGGCTTTGAGTTTTCAAGACCTGAGTAGGGCTTTGGATAACAAGGTGACTTGGGAGTCTCTCATTCACAGGATAGTCATAACTCAAAGTAGATTTGATAGCACTTAGCAGCAACAAAAAACAGTGAATAGGTAATTGCCTTTATGCTATGTGTGTGCAACAGACAAATACTTTTCCTACAGCTTTTTTCCTTTTAGAACACTACAGCAGTTTCAAATGTAAATAATATGGCCTAATTTGAAACAGCTCAGACAGCACAGCAAGTCAACAACAGACTGAAAATAATAGAAGGTATAGTTTTTGTGACAGAAATGATAATAAAATATTAAACCTGCTGCTAAGTTTCTTAGTACCATAATCATTATTGCTATTATTAATTAAAAATTGAACTACTAAGCCATGTCTAAAACCATGCGATGGTGGAACACTGGAACAAACATTACATTAAGAATTAGTGCAGGAAAGAATGAACACATTCAAGTGACCCAACTGAGATAAACAGATTGCTTATCTGTAACTGTGGTTCTTCGAGTGGTCATCTGTGCCCTCACACATTGGGATCTTTGTGCATGCATGGTAGCATTCGGAAAGTTCCAGAGCTGAGCAGCTTGGCAGGAACCACTCCCCCGTCCATACTGAGCATGCTCAGCCCGCCAAGCCAACAGTCTCTCCTCAGTTTTGAAGTCCACCGAAGCAGGACCTGAAGAGGGGAAGGCCGGGCGGGTGTGTGTGAGGGCACAGATGACCACTCGAAGAACCACAGTTACAGGCAAGCAACCTGTTTTTCTTCTTCGTGGTCTCCGTGCCTCACACATTGGGAGACTGTGTAGCTTTGCCAATGGACGGTGGGTCAGGTCCTAGAGAACGGAAGACAACACCGCACGGCCAAAGCGGGCATCCTGTCGAGTTCGGCAGTCCAATTGGTAATGGCGCACAAAGGTCAAAGGTCATGACCAGGGAGCCACAAGACAAAGCTCTTGCAGACCAACCCCACGAAGGAGAGCTGCTGAAGATGCCACAGCCCTAGTGGAGTGGGCACGGAGCAGGGTTGGCAGAGGTTGTTTAGCCAGTTCATACGCTAAGAGAATGGTCTGGGCCACCCACTTGGAAAATCTCTGGGCGGACACCCTATGGCCCTTCCAACAACCACCATAACAGACGAACAGGTGGGGAGTCTGACAAAAGGACGAAGACTGTTGGATGTAGAAGGCCAGAGCTCGACAGGCGTCGAGTGAATGGAGAGATCGCTCCAGAGGCGTAGCCGGGTCCGGACAGAAGGTGGGAAGGATGACATCCTGGTTGAGATGGAAATCAAAGACAACCTAGGCAGGAAGGAAATGTCTGGATGCAGGACCACCTTGTCTCGGTGGAAGACAAGGAAGGGCTCATCCGACCGCAGCGCAGGAAGCTCACTCGCTCGCCTAGCTGAAGTGACAGCAATGAGGAAGGCTGTCTTCATGGTGAGAAGCCTGTCATCAGAAGTAGCCATAGGCTCAAAGGGCAGTCGCATCAGCTGAGAGAGCACCAAGGGCAGCGACCAAGGTGGAAGTGGTGGAGTTACCGGAGGATAAAGGTGTTGCAGTGCTGTCAAGAATTGCTTGCAGGTAGCATCGCGGAAGAGTGCCGCAGAGGAGGTACTATGCAGCTGGTAGGCCACGACAGCCGAGAGGTAGAACCTGAGAGATAAGAAGGCCAAACCCTGTTCCCAAAGGTGCAGAAGGAAATACAGCATGGAAGGTAGGGTGACAGGTGATGCGGGTTTGTGATGAACATCAGCGAAGGCCAAGAACCTTTGCCACTTGTAGCGATAAGATCGACGTGTGGACTCCTTCCTGGCTGCAGTGAGGACATCCCATACAGCCGAGGCATCTAAGGGGTTATACACCACGCGTGGAGACACAAGAGAGGCAGGCCTGGATGCAGCATGAAACCACCCGAGTGCGAGGAGGTCTGGTGCCAATGGAAGCTTGAAAGTCCAGCCTCTAGAGCCCGTGAAGAGGGGGCCGAACCAGTGTTGCCTTGGCCAATACGAGGCCACCAGGATGACGCTGGAGTAATCAGAGAGAATCTTGGCCGCCATGCGACCTAGAAGTGGGAAATGGTGGGAACGCGTACAGCAGTTCCTTGTCCCACTGGAACTGGAAGGCATTGCCGAGAAAGCCCCGACTCAGGCTGGTTCTCGAGCAGTACCAGGGACACTTCCTGTTCCGACTGCTGACAAAGAGATTGATGGACGGACGGCCCCATCGAGACACTATCTTCTGGAATGCAGCATTGAAGAGGGGCCACTCGTGATGGCACAAGGTGTCTCTACTGAGCATGTCCACTGTGACATTCTCCTGGCCCGCCAGATGGACGGCGACGGGGTGAACGCGGAGTGGCACACACCAGTCCCAAAGGCGCAGGGCTACGTTTAGGAGGGTGGTGGAGTGGGTGCCTCCTTGCCTGTTCATGTAGCAGACGGCCGTCGTGTTGTCCGAAAGGGTCTGCACCATTCGGCCGGCAATGATGTTGCAGAAAGCGCGCAACACCTTCAGGATGGCCAGGAGCTTCAAGGAATTGATGTGGAGGTGAGTCTCCAGGCTGATCCAGTGCCTCTGCATCTTGAGATCGGTGCAATGCGCTCCCCATCCAGAGAGGGAGGCATCCGTCATTATCGTGACCCGAGGAGAGGGGTCGACGAACGGCATCCCTGACATTAGGTGCCAGAGGGAGAGCCACCACAGAGGAGAGCATTGCACCTGCCAGGGAATCCGGAGTAGGATGCTCTGGTCATCTCAAAGAGGGTCGAAGACCCTGATGAACCAGTGCTGCAGCGGGCGGGCATGAAAGCAGGAAAGGTATGTGGCCGCCGCCATGTAACCGAGGAGCTGCTGGATCCTCCTGGGGTTCGGAGGAAAGCGGTAACAGCTTGGTGCAGAGTGTGGGCCTGTTTCGTCGGAAGAAAGGCCCTGGCCGCAACAGAGTCCAGAGTGGCACCGATAAAGTCCAGGACATGGACCAGCTCGAGGTGAGATTTCTTGGGGTTCACCTGGAGGCCAAGGTCGGAGAGAAAAGACAGTGTGAGGTGAATATCCTCGTACAGTTTCTGCTTGCAGGGTGCCACCAGCAGCCAGTCGTCCTGGTAAAGGTATACATAACATGCTTCGGGCGGAGGTACGATACCACCGGGGCCATGCATTTGGTGAAGACTCTGGGCGCGGTGGAAAGTCCGAACGGCAGCACCTTTTACTGGTGGCAAATGCCGTCGACCGTGAATTGCAGGTATCGCCTGTGATGGGGCTGAATTGTGATACGGAAGTGGGCATCTCGTAGGTCGATAGAGGCGAACCCGTCCCAATGTCGCAGGAAGGGCAGGATGGATGACAGAGTGACCATCTTGAATTTCCGGGGGAGAATGTACAAACTCACACCCCCCCCCGAGGTCCAGGATCGGCTGGAGGGTACCGTCCGACTTCGGTACCGTGAAATACCGGGAGAAGAAGCCGGTAGTACTGGCCGAGGACAGGACCTGCTCTATGATCCCTTTCTGCGGTAGGGACTGTATCTCCTCTAGCAAAGCTGGGTTGGCCGGGGTGGAATAGCAGACGCTTCGAGGTGGTCTACTTTGAAACTCGATGGCGTAACGAAGATGGACGATGGAAAGAACTGAAGGGTCCGTAGTGATGCGACGCCATTCGGCGAGATGACGGGCCAGACTTGGGTGTTCGGCAAAGCTGGAAGGCAGGCGGAAGATGTAGTGACGATCTGCGGCAGAAGTCAAAATCGTGACTTCACCATGGAGGAAGACTTCTTCGACGACAGTTGCCGCCTTCTCAAGGTCCTGTGCGTTGAGGATGGAAACGAGTACCGAGCTGATGTTTGGCGGGGCGATCGGGATGGATAAGAGGAGGTTGACCAATGCCAAGAAGAGCGGGAAGCAAAACTGAGACGGGACTGTGACATTTGATGGATCCCCATCCTTTTGGCCATAAGACGCACCTTGACAAGATGATCCATGGCATCGTCTGTAGCCGCATGGAACAGGCCCTGTCCATCGAAGGGTAAATCTTCTATGGGCTTTCTGCTGTCCTCTTGGAGCCTCACGGACTGCAACCAAGCAAATCGCTGGAGAGCAACCACGCCGACCATCACCCGGGCTGCTCCCTCGACTGTGTGCCGGGAGCACAGGATCTGCTGGTCAGACAAGGCCACTGATTTGTTGTAGAACTGCATGGCACTTGTCCTATGGTCATCTGGGAGATGGGCCAGCAAGGGATAGAACCTGTCCCAGATGTTCCTCTGATGGGCGGCGAGGCAAGCCTGAGTGTTCGAGATCTTCGCAATCAAGGAAGACAAATAGAGCTTCCAAACAAATCTAACCTGTGACCTTCCCAATCAGGTGGAGTGGTACGCGCCCTCTTACCACCTTTTGTCTGGGACGATTTGACCACTATGGAATTTGGCACTGGGTGGTTAAAGAGAAACAGCAGCCATAACCCGAGGAGGTGGTGATACCGGCCAGTAGCACAGGGAGCGGTCTCTGGATCGATGGTGGTAATATGGAGACCGCGATCTTGACTGGGTTGGAGACCTTCGGTATTGCGATGTTGCGCGGTACCAGGACACCGACGACGATAAGGCGACCATTGACGGATGTCAGCATGATACTGGTCTCTATACACAGGGGAGTACGAGTAGTACGATCCTGGCTGCTTTTGCCAGACGTGCTCGTGGCCACAGTGAGCGATGTATGAGGCTGACGAGAACAGCGAGTCGAGCTTTGTCTGAGACCTGCCGCGATGAGAGGTGGCCTCCCACTGCTGCAGGGATCGCTGCTTGCCAGCATGGCCCGGAGAGCGCGCCGCACTATGACGGACGCAGCCACAGAAAGGCGCCCTCTGCCAAGACGGAGCCCGTGGAGTATCTAAGGCAGGGCAAGAAGGTTCCAGATGTCCAGCCCATGTTCTGGTTGACTGTGTGGCAGGGCCGATGCGGCCAGTGCAGGTGGGTCCGATCGAGCTGGAGGTTCCTCCAACGGCAAGTCGAGCCTTGTCCGAGACCTGCCGCAATCAGAGGCAGCCTCCCCCCACAGCGCAGACCGCTGCCTGCCAGCCCAGCCCAGAGAGCGCTGCACTATGATGGATGCGGTCACGGGAAGGTGCCCTCTGCCAAGACGGAGCCCGTGGAGTATCTAAGGCAAGGCAAGAAGGTTCTAGACGGTCCAGCCCATGTTCGGGTTGACCGTGCAGAAGGGCTGATGCGACCAGCGCAGGTGGGTCCAATCGAGCTGGAGGCTCCTCCAAGGCCGGTGGTAGTGGCACCACTGGGAGTTGGATGTTGCCAGGCTCCACTGAAATATCCGGAGGGCCTTCCTCCTAGACCGTGGCCATCGTAGGCTGGGTCGGTGGGGCCATCGGAAGGCAGGATGGCTGAGCAGCCAGTGAAGATAATCGGTGTTTCTCCTCCTCCTTCTCCTTTACCAAAGGGTCCGAAGAATGTGAAGAAGGTCGTTTTCGTTGAGCCGCCGTGAGGGGTTTAGAGGGTGGAGCTGACTGCAAGCCCACAGAGGCATCCCCCGATGACGAGGAGGCAATCGGTGTCCAAGAAAGCTTTGGAATCCGTGGCAAGGAGGAGACCGGAGGCAGAGACGTCGAAGACGGTACCGAGCCCGGTACCGTTGATGTCAGTATCGCGGTCATCAATACCGATGAGGGTGTGGGCGCGGGTCGCGTAACGACAGAGGAACACGAAGCCATGGAAGTAAAGAGGGCAGTGTTCTCAGCCGCCCACTCCTTAATCCTTAAGGTTTTCTCCCAGCAGTGGAATTTTTGCCTTGAAGCTCTATTTCTCAAGGTCTGAGCTATAAACTCCTTACAAATGGAGCAGGCCCGAACGCTGTGGGCCTCTCCGAGGCAGAAGAGGCACTCGGAGTGCCTGTCGGACAATGCAACCTTGTGATCACACAAAATACAAGATTTGAACAACAAAGACATAAGAAGACACAGAGGAGTTCTCACAGAAGTCCGAAGGGGAACGAAGACAAAAAAAAAAAAAAAAAGCTGCTCAACTAAGAGGTCTTTCTGTTCGCTGTGAACACGCCGGCGGATGAAAGAAAACTGAGGAGGGACCGTTGGCTTGGTGGGCTGAGCATGCTCAATACGGACAGGGGGAGGGATTCCCGCCAAGCTGCTCAGCTCAGGAACTTTCCGAACACTACCGCGCATGCACATAGATCCCAATGTGTGAGGCACAGAGACCGCAAAGAAGAACCTCTGATCCATTCTGGATATTATTGTTATGTGGGTTCATCACCTAGGGAAGGCACATACCACTTTTTACATTTGTATACACATAATAAGACTTAGCTGATCATCTTATAGATGACATTGAGTAAATTCTCAATTATTAATTTTAATGTACCAGAATGATGACCTTTTTCTGGTACAACTCCTACTGGATTTAGTCGTAAATGAATTGTGGATTATAGTTCCCACTTACTGTAAAATCTAATAGCATACAGCAATTTTACTATAATAGTAAAGTGGTAAAAGGAAAAAAAAAGGAAAAATCTTCCGGTAAGCAAACTTAGCAAGCCAGCACATGGTGTAGTGGTTTGAGTATTGGACTACGACTCTGGAGACCGGGGTTCAAGTCTCCGTTCAGCCATGGAAACAAACAGGGTGACCCTGGGCGTATCACACACTCTCAGCCCCAGAAAACCCCATGACAGGTTTGCCTTAGAGTCACTGTAAGTTGGAAATGGCTTGAAGGCACACAACAACAATAATAACAAACAACCTTAGCAAAGAATAACAGATTGTTGCAGACTTTAAGCTCTTCTACTGAATAATATTTTTAAATAATTTTCTATCTGCTACTATAATAAAAAAGAATACTTTTTATATTTATACCTATAAAGGATAACGAATGTATCTCTTCTTCCAGGCATAAAACACTGGGCTATGGCACATTTTTATTAACTGCCTGCATATTTTGCACCATGTATTCCCTAATCTCTCTCTCTCATTCTCTCTCTCTCTCTTTTAAAAGTGTATAACTTGAACATAAAAAAAGCTGTTTTCTTAATGAAACAAAGTATTCTCTAGGTCTTTAGCTGACTTTGTAAAAGCCAACTTTTCAGTCAAAAACTTACACTGATTTTCTGCACAACAGGTATTGATGGGAGAACTCAAGCATACAGTACTCTGCATGAGTAACTGGACAGAGGAGTCAAGCACATATTAGGCAACTTTACAGGTGAAAATTTCAACTGCATAGGACTCAAGGGGTACAAAATGAAGGAAGCCAAAACACAGGCCATTGCCCCCTTTTCAAGTCTCCTGGAAAATGACCATGATCATCCTCAGTTGATCATGATCAAGACTTCTCTAGTTATCCACTCTTTGTCAGAAATGGTAACTCTGCAGTAGATAAAGTACCTCTTACTGACTCACAACTACTTGAATCATGACTTCTACTGCCTTCAAAAATATTGTTTAGGGTATATGTTAATTTAGAACAGCATTTACAATGCATAATTAGTTCAAATAATGCTATAAAAAATGAATAGGGACTTACCATATGATGATGTCCTCATATGTAAAACCTAACTTTTCTTCATTATGACCAGCATTACAAAGAAGCTGCAAGTAAGAACATATATTTTAAGTTCTTTGATACTTATCTGCTCATATTTTTCTCCCATACCCCTCAGGTTTTTCCCTGACTTCCTAAAACATTAAGAAACCTGAGCTCTTTTCCACAATACCCGCAAAAGAGAAATTACCAAATTGGCATTATCCTCCATCCATATTAATCAACATCTTTAAAAAACACCTGCACAAGAAAAAGCAAGCTACTTATAACAGGAATGAAAAATTTGTTCTGAGTGATCCCTTTTATTTGCAATATAGTTTGAATTCGGTATTCACCGTAAAAGGAATGCAGACCTGTTACAAGACCATCAAGTTTAGACACAGAATTCTAATATATATATCTACATTCCTTCTCAGTCTCTATAAATGGTAAATCCACAGAGGCGAGCACTATTATTTATTTTACTTGTATGTAAGGGCACAATGTTTTAAAACAGTGCTATTCAGTGATGTGGCTCCTAAATTCATCCTGCAAAGTCTGTCACCTAGATGTTCATGTGGAAACCGGAGAATAACAGTGGCTTTGTCACAGATCTTTAAATGGCATATCTCAGTGTTACTTTAAAATGGTAATTCCTGGACTCATGATGGTCCACAAGCCACCAACTGCCAGTTAGCCATGAGTTGCCAGGAAAGAAAGGAACATTTTATAGCCAATGAGCACAAATATGGTACCACTAAAGCATTTGGGGGGGGAAATGACAGTGCCCCACTTCAGATGAAGCAATGTTTTCAAAGAGATAACCTAGAAAAGTGAAAAGCAGACAAAAGACATTTTTCTAGCACTGCACAAAAGTCTTAAGGTTACATGCCACTATCAAATTAATTTAAGATGCTTTCACTAGAAAAGAAATGTCTAACTAATAAAATTACTTTGAAAGGGGAAAACAGGATAGCAATATTGCTACCTGAGAAGCAGGTAAACAGCAATCTATACCTATACCTATTATACCACCAACAAATTGATTTCTATTGTACTCCAGTGTTTTCTTTCACTGTTGATGCACAGAAAATACTTTTACGAGTTCCTAGCGGAAATTGTTTTAGCATTAGACAGCAATCCTAAAAGTTCCTTGTGACTGCATAAGGGGTTATGCCCCACACACCAATTTTCCACGATTTTCTTACTCTTGGACTGCATAAAAAGCAGTCTCAAATTTTCCCTAGATTTCATGGTCTTCTTGCTGTTCGTGGAATGTTACTGTTCACTGCTTGTGGAAGACAATTCTAAAAAGAATGTCAAGAATTCTAATGAAGGCTTTACGAATACAACATATTATTTTAGTGGAACTGATTCACGGGATTTCTGGAATATTACAGACAGCAACAAAGTTCCTTCACAAGTCTTCATTTTCTTCTTAACCCCACAAGGAAACTAAGGCCTCCACAGGCACTTTAATATATTCACATTTTCTAGCATCTAGTGAAATTTAGGTGCAGCTCTTTGAATGTTTCAGAGTTCCCATCCGCTGAATGAGTTTCAGGTTTTGTTCTGATATTTAGGTTTAACACATATATCTCCTTATTTATTCCTTGGTGACATTTTTACAAGCCTTCAGTCATTAACAATCAAATGGGCAATGCCAAACCATATGTTAACTATACAAGAATGAACAACAGTTAGGTTGAGGCTTGTCATCTCTTCTCTTTCATGGGGCCAGATACATCATGGCTCTTAATTCCATTTTTGATTAATCACACAGCTTGCTTTGTTGTCTGAACTGTTAAGATTAATCGCAGTTAATAATAACTACAATTTAGGCTTTGGACCATATGCTAGATTGCAACTAATATGAAAAGAAAGAAGCTCCTAAGGTAAGTGGAAGGGACAGAATACAAGGCGAAGCACATGAAATTGGAAGTTCACCATGGCTTTTTCGTACAATGCTAAACTAAGGCTTAGCCTTTCATCTGAACACAGCCACTGTATTCTGCTACCTCAATACAGCTAATCTCTTTCTCAAAACTGTCATTCATACCAATAACTAGCAAATCTTATAAAAGGTGATAGATCACAAAGTATGGCTGAAGTTCAGCTAAAATTCTTTATTGTGTCTATTAGGAAGTGGTGAGGGAAGGAAAAAAGGTCTTACTATGTCTCCACTCTGCAGAACCATTCTGACTAATGAAGAGCCTGTCAGAATCAGGTTCAGACAGGCCAACAGTGGAGCCTTCGAATTTGCAGGGCACTTCAAAGACAGCATAGCTTGAATTCACTCAGAACTTGACTACATAGTTATCACAAAATCCCAGGAAGGATCTGGTCAGGTTTCCTGAGATCAATTTCAGTTTTGGCAACAAGATGCTTTATAATTAGTGCATCTCACCACATGTAATCCTGAGCCCTGCCCACCTTGGCTGCTGAAATCCATTTGTAATACCATGTCTACAATGTGTAACACCAGTCTTAAAAGAGCTGCACTGATTATCAGTTCACTACAGGTCTGAATTCAAGTTTCTGGCAATTACATTTAAAACCCTAAACGGCTCTGGACCTCAGTATTACAAAGCAGCACCTCTCCTTATACGTACTCACCTGTGGAGGCAATACAAAGTGGGATGAAATGGGAGAGGGACTTGTTGGTTGTGGTGGCCCAATTGTGGAATACCTTCCCCTTGGAGGTCTGACTGGCACTAACACTGCCCTCTATACTGCCCTCAGATCCAAAGATAAGGTGAGAGATATAAATATTTTAAGAAACAGAAAAATAGACTAAAACAAAAAGCATACATTTGCATCACCACTTTTAGTGCTGTAAATCTATATTATAGAACGTTAGATTAAATGCCCTAATAGAATTACACATGTTTTATTATAAGGCCACACTTCTTTACAATACGAATACTTATGTATCAAATGTGTATACTGCCAACCAAAATCTTAATTGTATCTATTTTATTGGGTTGCTGATTGAAATAAATTTTTAAAATGTTAAAAAATGGCTTCCTGAAATTAAGGTATACTGGCTTAGAAGAATCTGAAGCTTTAGCTTTAATAAAGAGTACTAGCTGAAAAATTTTCTGTTACTTACTAACAACATTTCTGTTGTTTATTTGGTACTGGCTGACTTATTTCAAATATCAATATATTTCAATTCTGCTACTTTTCTATTTTAAGTTAGAATAGTTCATGCTCACTCCCAGTCACGGCTGGATAATACTGCAAAGCTGAGTCATGGTAATTCATATCATCATGTCTTAAACACCAGCTTAAAATTAGAATAAGAGATTGACAACAACAGAGCAATGAAGAAAAAGAAATATCATCTTTCCTTCTATTATCGTATTTGCTGATTTTCTGTCAACCATTAGTGTGGTGAACATGGGTTACTCAGAGAAAAGCCAGTGGATTCCTTGGAAGACTTTTCAAATAGGCAGAAATTTAGATTGTCAAACACACAGGTATAGTTTAGCTTGTCAGTACACCCTACACAGAGCAGTCTTTAAGTAGAGACAACCTTTACCATGATCTTACAAAAAGGGTCCAATTTCTTTCTACTACCTTTAACAAAGAAAACAAAAGGATCTATCCCAGACAAGTGTGGCGGGGGGGGGGGGCAGTTAGGTAAACTATTCACTTTCTCACTAATGTTCAGCTTGCAGGATATATTTGGGACAGTGGGGTTATAATCTGCTCCCCACAGTATGCCATTCAAGGAGGAGGCTGCATCACCCTCCCATGTCATAATCACTTTCCCTTCAAGGATTACTCAGAGGAAAAAGCTAAACCAGTCACTCCAAGACTCCCTGTGGAGATACAAAGCATAATCCTCTAAATAGCATTTCTGTTTTCTTCAGGAAGCGGAGACGGGCATGGGACAAAGCCTTTCCTCAATAACCTTCTGGTCTAAATTTCATGCCTCTTGGTACTACCACTAGATAGTTGTCTGGCTTTCTCATCCCTCTTTTAAATCACACTTTCATCAATCATCTTTCAAGGCAGAGCTGCAGCACATTGTCCACTTATGCCCTGACCTCCTATTTAATGAGGGTGGTAAGGGAACACAAAGTTGTTCCTACAGTGGGAGAAAGAAAGTTCTGTGAGTCTGGGAGCCAATTTTTTGCCTCTTGTACCCTTCTGAAAAAAGTAAAAAAACAAAAGGAAAGGGGAGAGAAACTGATAAGTGGGTGAGAACTCCACTTCTGGTTTTGAAACACTGATAGTGGATAGGGCCACTGCAAGCTATTTAAAGCAGAACTACTGCTCCTACAGGCTTCCAAAAGATGCAATTCACCCTTTTTTGGCCCTCAAAAACACAACACGGGTAACTCTGGGACCGCAAAAACAAGTGTGGGGATCCCATGCAAGCTCTCTCTCTTGTCACTGCTGCCCTGTAGTTTTGGATGGAGGGATGGCCTATTCCTGAGACTGAGAAACTTCAGACTGTAGTGGTTCTAATCTAGTCAGAAAGAACATTTGACAGGGGCCTATGTCATTGTTATTTGTCACCTAACTGGTTTCGACTTATGGCAAAGTCAAAAAATAAGAGACCTCCAAGAGAACCGGTTATTAACAGACCTCCTCAGGTCTTACAAATTCAAGACCATGGCTTTTTTGATTGATTCAATTCATTTATAATATGGGCTCCCTCTACAACTTTCCACTTTACCAAGCATCATCATCTTTTCCAATGAGTTATATCCTCTCATGTCCAAAGTGCAATAGCTTCAATTTAGTCTTTCAGACTTCAGGGACCTGTTCAGGCTTAATTTGCAATTGTACCCATTCATCTGTCTTTTAGGAAGGCCATGGTATCTGTAGAACTCTCCTTCAGCTATATAATTATATAGCTCCTTCACTGCTACCCTTCCAAGTCTTAGTCTCCTTTCAAACAGGCTGATGAAAGAAAGTGAGAAGTCAGCATAACTCCTGCATTGTCTATTCCAATGTTATGTTCCCCACTTGGCTTTGATATGGGTTGACGAGAAAATAGGAATGAACAGTCAAAGGTTTGTACTTTTTTACATTCAAGAAGCTCAATCTTTTCCCAGCCTCTACCTCAGCAGCATTTACTTTAAATACACCTGTGAAATACAATGCATATCCTGTTCTCAGCTGCTAAAAGTACATCAAAAGTTATTATTTTCTCAGTGTCGAGCGCACTGTGACATAAAAAGTCTTTACTTTTACTTTTCTCACTGTAGGAGACTGTCCCTGACATGAGAGTTTTTCAGTTACAAGAGGCAAGGGAAAAGAAAATCCTTTTGAGGGTACTTTTAAATGATTCATTTAAGAAGATTCAAGAAAAGGACCTTATATATTGTTTTACTTTGGAACAGTCAACTCAGAATACAACAAATGTGGCATCAGGAGTTAACACATTTTACAGGACTTTATCACCAGTTGCAGTCTTAAATGTAATTTAGTGATAAAAGGAATATGCTTTGGATCTTTCAAAGAGTGTTGGATTTCTTTACCAGCAGTGTAAGTGCAAAGTTTTAATACAATAGGCCCTCCAGGTTTGCCCTTCACAGATTTGATTTGTCAACTTTTTTAATCCTTGCCCCCATCTCAGGGGCTTCTTTTCCAGGGGAACCTTCCCACTCAGTGGCTCCAAGCAGGCTGTACAGCCCTTTAAAAACCTGCCTCTAGTCCTTCTCTTCCTCCACCAGTCACTGCCTGGCCAGCCAAGGATGGATTGCAGCTTGATTTCTCAGCATCACAAACCCTCTCCCGATGCCCCTCAACACCTAAGGAAGGAGATGGGTGAGAAAAAGTTCTCCACGTCGATCCACTCCCTTTCCCTCTCCTTTCTCTAACCTGGTTTGGACCCTGGGTGCCCACTTTCTCCACCATGCCTCAGCTCCCTTCCCACACACATAGACACACACACACACATGGATATTTGTGATTTTTCTACTTCTGCAAGAATCCTGCATCCCTAACCCTAGTGAATGTGGAGGGACAACTGTAGGGTCATAATTTCATTGCCATGAATTCTCCAAAAAAAAAATAATCACCAACTGAATAACCATATGGAAATTGATTCAAAAAAAGACATTTAGATGCCAAGAAATGGACTTCACTGATTTTTTTAAAGACTGCTGTCAAAGAACTTGGTCAGTACAGAGACTGTATCAATTCAAGGGACTGAAAATTGCTCACTACACAAATGATAGTACAAAACAGGTATAGTGTAAAATGAAGAGGGAGTAAGGATGTGGAGCTGGTACAGCAAACCTTTGACTCTGACCCCTCTATCCGTCTACTGTCCAATTCTAACTCGGCCCCATCTCCTTCATAAATGGGAAATGTATGTTAGTTGGAAATACCAAATTTACTGCAGTAAAATGAGAGCACAAGGCATTTCATCTCCACCAGGTGAATCATCAGGCTACTTAGACTGATCGAATATCAAATATACTTATACGATTAAAGTTTCTGAACAAGAAAACTTTTAAAATTCCTGTGAAAGCAACAAACTAGGGTTTTGATAGGTTTTTCTATTGAAGCTAGAGTCAGTATATTGCTGACTCCAATTCCACTGAAAACTGCTTCTTACTCTGACTCTTACTCCATTGTACTGATAGGCAGGGATCTATAAACTACAAATCAGCTTCCTTAATTGTACATGTGTGTACATGAAAGAGTGTTCTGCTGAATTATGTACCCTGGTATTAGAAAGGATCAAACTCAGCTACCAATACGCTGCTAGTGGTTAGAACTTTTAAATATTCCAGTAGCCTGTACATGATGACTCACAGTATTTGTTGCTTAGAAATGGTTTAGGAATTTTGTGAGAACAATTTTTAAAGGCACACAAGTGCTGTTAGGCATGCTGGAAAAAGAGATACAACAATTCTGAATTTTTATTTCACTGTCTGGTTGTCAGCAGTCAACTATGCTTGCTATTTGATACGTGAAATCATATCAAGTGAGACACAACTGTGTGACTCTCACATGTTTGGGAGATCGCATCACTAGTTCCCTGTCTCTTCCCTTTGAATAGAAGGTTTAGTTTTCAGGATATACTTCAGACAATTTGCATTACATGAGAACACTGAGAGGTAGTGACTTTCAGTCACTAAAAACTGTCTAAGGAACACGCTGGATAAACTTCAGAATGCTGTTGTCTCTTTTCACATAATGCTTTGTTTTCCAAAATTTAGGTTGTAAAATTTACAGCAGTACCAAATATACATATTCTTGCTGCTGAATGTGGCATATGTTGCATGTTATATTTTACATTAACATGTATCTGTGGGGGTATCAATGGCAATTCATGATACTAACGGGTATCAATGGCGATGCAGCTCATATACCACAACTGTGTATGTCTATCAAACACAACTACAGAGATTTCTTCATATGCCTTTAAGTAACTGGTAAATCACGTTCAATATTTCTGTCTTTTTCCAACAAGGCCCCCACTTTCAACTGACACCAAAAGATAATACATGAGTTATGCTAACAATTTCCCAAAAGTTATTTGCTATTAGTTATTTAGCACAATTCATTCTTACTAAATTTAAATCCTTGTTCATTTCACAGCATTATAAAACTTGTGAATGATCAAGCTAATTAGTAACCAGACAGAAAATCATTTATTAAATCATGCATTCATCCTTGACTAACTGCCCTTGATTACTTCGTTATCCTGTTACTAAATAATTCATGCATGAGTCTTCCACAATACTTTTATTTCTTTATTCCTTTTGCAAACTTGGTACAAATTAAAACACATGTTTGATTATTTTAGCAAAATACTTACCTTAGTAAAATTATTCAGGTGGCCCAGTTTTCTCATATTTGAAACCCCTTGCAATTTGGCCACATTCTGGAGAATCTCTCTCAGGTTATCAGAGGGGTCTGCAAAAGAAATACGGTATTGGTAGGCACAAGTTGGGGAAACAGGAACCATACTATCTGCTCCAAAAAATATTATCTCTTCAAAGAGATTATTACCTGAAAACAAACTACACCTTCTGCCGCTTCTAAGACAACTGTCAATGACCTGGTTACAGGTCAGCATTTAAAGATGAGGCAAGTGAAGAAGTTACCACAGTACCTTGCTTTTAAAAAAAGTTTCAAGAAATGTATTGAGCCTTCCTCCAACAGCAATACACACAAACGGAGTATGCAGTATAAAATATTAATAAAACACAGTCCCAATAGCCAAGAGGCATACCACAAATTCCTCTGAAATTGAAGGATTAAGAAAACAAACAGCTGTTCAAAACATCTCGTATGTTTACATACATGTCACACCACATAAATAAAGCACCTACTAGTGATGGTACATCTTTTCCAAAGCTGCCCAGCAACCTCAAGTTAGGGAAAAACACCCAACTTAATACAAACAACATTTCTTGGCCGCACTCACCAACCCTTATTTGAAGCCAGAAATGATTCCAGATGTATTGCAGGTGGGAATTTACTAGCGATTAAATGTATGTAAATTATGAGAGTCAGCAGGGTACAGCAGTTGAATGTTGGGACTAGGACTGCAATTTAACCCCATTTACCCAAAGAAACCCAATGGGCGACCCTGGGCAAATCATACTCCTTCAGTATCAGAGGAAAGCAAAGGGAAATCTCCTCTGAACAAATCTTGGAAACAACTTGAAGACAGATAACAAATTATGGACAAAAAATGTTTAGCAGGTTTTATTTTTGAAGCCGAACTAAGCTTCTCAAGGTGAGATATAAAGGAAACAATCACTGATATCTCTCTTTAACCTTATCTTTAACCTGCCCAGAATTCTATTTCTGGGCAGAATCAACATACAAGCAAAGAAGGAGAGGGGCAACGATAAATAGTTTATAAACACCTTATCAGCAACTCTATCCTCTTCCATAAATTGGGAGGATAACTTCTGATACAAGGAAAGGAATCTCTTCTGCTCATGCGGGCTCCCTGTGCCACGTAATATCTTCATTTTCCAGAACTCCATAGTTTAGCAATATCTGGAAGACCACATTTTCCCCATTCCAGTGTTAGTGGTTTAAATACTGTGTTAAATGTAATGGTTGTGAATTGCTCCTTCAGCCATCCTGATAATGTAAATGTTTGCATGGGATGCTCTAAGAGAGCCAATTAAAAATTCTAACAACAGTAAAGACTGCATTAACATCAACTTATGTTACTAACTGAAGTGTATAATATCCACAGCTAATATTCTCTCTTCCACAACTTCAGTAATCTTACCAGTAATACCGCAAACAACCTTCACTCACTTTCCTGCCTTCTTTTTTTAACTTCAGTAATCTTAGCAGCATTGCTTGTAAGTTGGCACTGCAAATTAACACACTGTCAAATTTTGAGGTGTCTTGCACAACATCCCAGGGAATTATGGCTGCAACAGTCATCCATGCAGACATTCTCCAATCCAGTACGCTGCTTATATGATACAGCAGTAGAACTACATAGTCAATGAAGAGCAATGCATTAAAAAATAATCAGATGTCACTCCTGTGCTTGAAATTTCTTTAACATTATTCCAGAATATGGAGACTAGGAATATGGAGGGTATCATGCTTTAAAGAAGGAACTGATTTCTACTTCACTGCATCTGAGTTGTTTGGAATTGCTAGTGAAAAAAGCACCTTCTAGAAAACATTTCATGCACTAGTACAAGCCCCAAGCAAAAGAAGATTAAAAAGAATGGTGTTGATACATATGTACCACTAACAGTTTCTTATAACCCCTAATTTCATGGGTGCATAACAGATGGGGAAAGTTGCATCCCTATAATTTAGCACCACTGAAAATACAATCTGACTGATCCTTATTCTTTTGTTTTGCACTTTCAGCATAATATTTGGAAGAGCTACCCCAGCTTTTAAAAACTGTCCTTTTGGAAATGAGTTGCTGTACATCTTAAGTACAAAATTCCAGTGTCCAAGTCCTCCAGAATGTTTTTTAATTCTTGAAAATAAAAATGAAACAATATGTTTCTTCAATAAGGCTCCGCAAAAGGAAAACTTTTAACATGGACATATGAGCAAGTCAAGTAAAACTAACTGTGGTTTTCTCCTCTGTGGTGTAAGAAATAAAGCACTTCTCGATACAGCCTTTAAAAATACTGAAAAAACACTTTCAAAATATATACAACATACTATGGTGAGGCTTGGCATACCTCATTACAGCTCTTGCAAACAATGGAAGAAAGCCTAATAGTAGGAAATTCATATCCTACCAGGAACACATCATGTATAAAGAACAAAGTCTTGCCTGCATCTAAAAACATATTACTCTTTGCCAAAAACAAACTTCTCACCAAGAGATAGGCAATCCAGACTGGTGCAAGAATGCAGTTCTCTCATCTCGACATAAAGTAAGAACGCTTGACATGAGGATGAGCCAACAAAGGCTTTCCATTAGCAGCACAAATGACAAAGCTGGAACCTGCCTTCTCAAGTATTATGTCTGTGTCTCCTACTCATCCCACTCTTTAGAAAGGACAGGACATCATCTGTATTTACATCTTCCACTTTCGCCAAATTTTTCTTTACACCAAATCTGGAAGGCCTTCCAAATGGTCTCATCCTAGCAAATGGTACATCCTAGCATTAGATCTATCATTTTCACCTTCCTCAATTTTATTATTTTCTTTATTTTCTGCTTTTCTTTGAAAGGAAAACACATCCCTTCATCTCTGCTCCCAAATGAGTTGTCATCTTTGTAGCTCTCAACTGATTCTTTTGGAAATCTATTAGAAAACTCAATCTGTAAACACTGTAATGCCAGTCTGAGATCATATTCTGCCTTGTCTCTCAGCATTCAGCAAAATATCATTTATACAGGGCAATAACTGAACCCCTGTTGTCTCAAGAAGGCTATCAATGGGACTAATACTTTCACGAAAGCCCTGGGTGCAGATGCTAGGCCACAGTTCTAAACTGATAATGGCTGCCCCTGTATTCAAATCTTAAGTACTTCCTGTAGTTGCAATGCACAGGTGAGTAAGCTTCTTGTAAGTCTACATCAAAACAAAGTAACCATTCAATTCCAAATTCTCTAATATGGTTTGCAATGCCTCCATCTTGAATCTCCAATATTGAATGAAACAGTTAAGGAATTTTAAATCCAAGACAGATCTGTGCCCCAAGGGACATGCCCTATTGCCTCAATTCAAATTAAATACGGAATCTATATTTGTACTATTTCCTTCTTTTATTCTTTGGTACCAGCAACAGAAAATACCTTCCCTTCAATCTTTTAGAGAATAGGATTTTCTACCCTATGTGAACTACCTGAAGCAGCCATTTGTCTGTAGTTATGACTCCCCATAACTGACCAAAGTGAATTAATATTCTCTCAAACGGTAAATTCCTCAAGTCAGTATTACTGCCTGGCATCCATAGTGGAGTGCCCAGCTCCTCTTCATGCCTGTTGTTCACTTTGTTGTCTGAACTGGAATCTACCTTAACTCCACTGCTGTTTGAAATTTCTGAAACCTTGTTTCTGAAAACCTCTTCTTCCTCAAAAGGAACAGTTTTTGCCCTTGACGTATCCCGTCTAACATTCTTCTCCGAATTGCAGGAAGAGCTTGTTTCTTGTCTTTTCCTCCCACTAAAATCTTTTCTAGTGCTTCCCCTCTGCCCAATAATATTCCCTTGAAGGGAGTGTTTACCAAGTTGGCTCTTGACTTCTGGTCAGCCCTGAATGTTTCAGCCACAATGATCTCTGCAGTAACTCTGACTGAATGTGTCACAAATGCTGTAGCATCATAACTGGCATCACATAATGAAATTACTTTTTCTAGCTTTTGTAATTCTACAGTCAGAACAGTTGTACCTGGGTACCTACATTTTCTTGAAGCCATAATATGGCTTCCCTAGCAAACACTGAAACTACAACTGGTGCTCTAACAGATAGTGCTGAAGTTTCATGAGACCTCCGCAAAGCTGAATTAATCCATATATTAAAAAATCTTCCTGTGGGAAGCTGAGACTGGATCATCAACTAATGGGACAGCTAACTGATCCACTGCTCTTTTTCCTCTCAAAGATGTACATATTTTTACCATAACCTGTAGTGTTAAGAGCTGCATCTCATTCTGACTCAATCGACTCTGTAAATTTTTCTGGTAAAGGAATTTCTAAAGTTTTTGATGGCCTTTTCTTCAACACTGCTGCCACCTTACCTTCCTTTTTCATGTTCTTACTTTCAGTCTGTTCCAGATCCTCCGGACCCAAAGTGACCAGTATCTTTTTAAGCAATACTGTGATAGTTTCAGATTCCCCATCTGAAGACTGCATGTCATCCAGATCTGAATCTTTTATCTCCTCACCTAACTCTACCTCCTGAGAGCCTGAATTTTCCCCTTCTGACTAAATCTGACATTTCATCCATTTTACTTAAATGGATTTTCAGTGCTCAGAAGTATCATTGAGATATATTTTGTTTTCTCTGTGCATTTCTTTGATCTTTCTCCACCACTTTGACTAGGTTGCTGCCTCTGTAATGCTAGCTGACGTTTCTGTGGAATTCCCAGTTCTTCCAGGAAATGTTTTTCCCTTCCACCAAAGAATGTTCCAAATTCACTAAACATAAATTGTCATCAGTAGTAAAATAACTGTAGTTAATTTAACCTGAGACATCAATTTTATAAGATTAATCATGTTATTCAGGTTTATTACAGCTGATAAATTTTGTTTTTGTGAAAGTATTTTGCATTCTTGTTTCCACTTCCTTATTAATTACTGCTTTTGTCTGGAGATACTGTTGCTTGTTATGTAGTAAGTCTTGTCTACAGTTTAGAGATCTTACCTTGCATTTGTTCAGATTTGGAAATGACAAGCCACGTTAGATGAAAACAGAAGCAACAGTCTTCAATATTCACCTCATGATCATGCCAGAGGAGAGAGCAGTGCATAAGACTGGGATTTGTCCATGTACTTATGAACCAAGGCGTAAGTTTCATGTCTTTCAGCTACTCTGCTTGGACTGCAAATGATGAAGAAAACTGTGATGTTCTCTGGCTTCTAATGAGCGGAGGATGCTAGATGAGGAGAGTGTACGTATGTAATAACCTGTGTGCAGCTAAGACTTTATACTTCAACACTTATGTTAGCTAATACTTCTGTGATTAAACATTGTTGCTATAAACTGCTGCTTACACTATGGCTCATATCCTAAATTTTTAAAGTTAAAAAAAAATATATCACATTGCAACAAACCCAGCAATACAAGGGTTATAAAAAATATATTACAGCAAAGAATGTGATCATATTTTCAGAATGGAACTGTATTCTCAAAATTTCCCCCACATCTTAAGGTCTTAAAGTTCAGCGTCTTTTGCCACCTGTGAAAAGAAAAACAGGACTCTCAATTTAGAAGTGTTACTGTGTATTACTTATTACTTTTATAATATTGTTGTTATTGATGTTATTGTTTATTATTAACCTTGAATTTGGAACTCAAGGCGGCTTACATACTAAAAAGATTACAGCTAAAACATACAAAAAGTCAACATTAAAACCAAATTAAATTAATGTTGATAAAGTCTTAGTATGCCACAAAACTTGCAATTTTTACACCAAATTTGCCGTGGTAATTTTCCAAATGAAAACATGAAAATAAAAAGGTGGGGGAGGGAGGAATATGGTATGTAGTAAAATTATTACTGTGTCCAGTATGGAAACTGACATCTGAATTTTAAATAGGTTTTCAATAAATGTGCCTAATTTTTTTTTTATAAAAATTAGTTTGAGGTCAGAGCAGCAGTTTGCTTCATGTGTAATACAGAACTAAATGCAGATTTCTTTTTGAATTGGTAAAAGGAGCACCTATAATCAATTTTTATACTGTAGATATTATCAAGTAGGAAGTATGTTCCAAGTGGTCACTTCTTTTCCTGGCAACAGTATATGCATATATACTGGGGTTACCTGCTATTCTTTACTGCTACAACTGCTGCTCTTCCACCTGTGCAAAGATACCATCGTACCCAAACACCAAAACAGCCAAATCGCTTGCATTATGATTCACTGTACCAATGGCTGACTCAGTTGGATACTGGTCCTTGCTTTCTTTTCAACGCTGACTCAAAGTATTCATTTCTTTGGGTGTTTTCACACTTGAGGTTTTAGAAACATGTATACATTTATTTGCTCACTGACTCAATAGCTGTAATTTTTTTCTTAATTGTTTCAACACAGTACTTGACCCTTCTAATGTTATACATACTGCTCAGGGATCCCTCAAGAATGAAAGGCTATTAATACATTGTTTAAATAAAATATTTTAAAGAAATTTCTAAAAAGCTATGGAGTCAGTAAAGGCATGGATTAGTACTGAAACACTCAGTTTGTATCTGTATCAAAGAAACTATCTGAGAAACAGTCAGCCTACTTTATCTTATGCATACTCACTTTACCCAAGTATCCTTTCAACAGAATAGTTTCTACTTCATCAAACAAGCTCTATTCCCAAATGAGTTGCTAACCATTTCCTGAAGAAAGTAAACATTTCTTCCCAACTTTAAGAACCTCTGTAGTGGGCACTTTGTGCACAGCAAAAAAAATAGAAATGACTCAGTCCTTTCAAACTGAATACTTCCTCATGAGGTAGGCAAGTGAGCACTGTTTAAGCAGTCACTGACGCAAGTCAATAAATGAAGTCAAGTTTTCATGAGTCTTTATCCCTGCATTCCATTTAGGACACTCAGAATAGATATTTGTAGCTGGTGTCAACATGCATATGATGACTAATTAATCTGGCATTTCTTTTTCAGCTATTCAGGTCTGGCAATGAAACCCCTGAATAAGCTATCTGGAACAGCAAATTAATCAAGCAAGAGTAAATAATGTGAGTTACATTAGATAGCCGGCCCAATCAACAGATGCTATGCATTACCTAGTACTGGTCAAACTTTCTGCTAAAAATGAGGTACACCACAGGGGTTGGGGATATGACTGCTACTCTTGCAGCATGAACTGCATGACAGAACAGTCAAAACTGGAATTATAGAATACAAATTCAGTGGTCTGATATGTACTAAGTTCCAAGGTTCTCTATGGTGTACAGCTTAGCATAATAATTTTAAGGAAGATTTTCAAGTCACTGGCATTACATTAGGCAATATTTGGTTCTGACAGTGTTTCCATAAGAAATATGCATTCAGAATTTGTCTCTTATCCCTGGGATATTCGTTTTTAAAAAGAATGTTATTGTTTTGGTGACTCAGGAAGTCATCATTTGTTACTATTATAGCAGTCCATGAAGGCAGCTTGCTGAGTTACTCAACACTAACAAGCCACTATTAGTGTAACTACTGTATCACTGGAAAATACAGAAAATGTTCTATAATTCCTCTGTGTGGCTAACGCAGATATAGCAATTAAAAATTCTGAGAAAAATGTAAAAAAATTATCTTTCCCAGTTGCAGCACAAAGCAGCAACCCATGTGACTCCTTCTCCTCTCCTTACCTCTAATACAAACACCCAGTAATGAATAACAGATATACCATTACCATTCAACTGGGTAGTAGTGAACTGCAGCCATGGTGATTACAAGCATAGAGGAATTCCATTCTAGTTTCTTACTGCAAGAAGTAACTTGTTATCGCAAGTCACTACCTAGCTGCGACCAGTCTTCCAAGACTACATAAAGCCTTGGATCAACCCAGATTATCTGGTCACTATAGCACCCAGGAATATTAAAAAGTTCTTTCAGCTCCATATAAGGCTGGAACCTAAAAATCTTTGATACAACGTAAAATGCATCCTGCTCCATTCTTCAGACTTCCAGAATCAAAATGAAGCTGCAGTGACACATATCACACAGATATCACCAATTTCTAGTCACATTTCTTTACTGTAGAATTAAAAACTAATAAGCAATATTTAAAAAGCATTACATCACACTTTGAGCTGGAACAAAAACAAGAATCAAAGTATATATGGTAGTTCAACTGGTGACTAGGTTTCTTGAGACAGCAGTAGCATCTGCATTGCACCGGCTGTGGCTACAAATCCTCCTGCTACACCAGACAGTAGCACATGCAGTGAACAAAACTGCCAAAGGTATTTATGGCATGCAGTGGAGCTGTGAATCTTAAGCCAAAGCAGAAAAGAAAAGGCAAACACTTCACAAGTTGTTTAAAACTTCTGTTTGGTTGGAAAACAAACATGCCGAAACAAAATTCATATAATCTCATAATCATACGTAGTATCTTCTTCTGAACAAGATGGAAGAAATACAAAGAAAGATAAAGTTTCCTTCCAGTGGATACTTAAAACTGGTAAGGTCAGTCACCTAAAAGTATGGAACATGAACTTTCACAACCACTGGTTATGAACCCAATGATTGTAAAAACATTTTCCAAATACGCAACTGTTATATATTAAATAGGAAATACAGTACGTCCTCTGCATTCATGAAGGATACGTTCAGAGAACCTCCGTGAAAGTGAAATAACCATGAATAACTCCACGTCCCGCACTCCTCCTTCCCTGCCCACATGCCTGCACTGGCCATCATCAACAGCGGGCAGGAGATGGGAAGGGGAGAACAAAATCCTCCTTTTCACTCTCTCTGACCCCCACTGCTGGGGCAATCATCCCTGGAGCTACAGGCAAGTTCCCTGCTCACCATCTGCCTGCTCACAGCTCTGGTGCAACTGGAGCTGTAGGCAGGCAAAAAGACTGGAAAGATCTTTTCCTCCCTGCTCAACATCTCCCCCCTGCCACTGGGGCGATCATGCCAGGACTGCAAGAGGGGTGATGGCAAATACAATCGCGGAGGGCATGCAAAGAATGGGCGATTGCCAGTGGGCCCACACCAGCGGTGGCCGAGGGCGTGCAGAGAATGGGTGATCGCCCTCTCTGCAAGCCCCTGCTGGCTGCTGCCAGAGCACCTGCACCCGTGGCTCCTGTCCCCTGCTGCCAGGGTGTCCTAGCAGGCAACAGGCCAGGGGAAGCAATGATCCTTCACCCTCCCTGCCCCTGGGCAAAAGGCTAGGGAATGGGGGGGAGATGCGGAGAGGCAAGCCCACTCTGTCAATAATCAAATCCATGAAAGTGAAACCCACAAATGTGGAGGGAGAACTGTACATAAATTTCAAAACGGGAAAGATGATTTTAAGCAATGATTTTGAAACATATATACAGTACATTAACTAGAATGCATTAAATGATTGCTAGAACAATTGCAAAAATATGGGTTTCTCAACAACAAAAAGGAGATTGTATGCACTCTAGATGACAATCCAAAATCCTTGGTCATGAACTCTACAAGTTTTTTAAAAAATCTGCAGTGTAGAATTCTGTCTCCTGTGAGAAAAGAAGACAGAACTCTGGGGTATGCAATTGTATAAAGCAAGATTACTTGCAATCCTACACACGCTTATCAGAATGAAATTATGTTGATTTCTGAATAAATTTGCATAAGAGCCTGCTGTAATAATTGTGTATAACTTTCCAAAAGCAAGACACAGTTATTTCTTAGAAAAGTAGTATTTCTCAATGAGAATAAAACATTCCTATTATTGCTAAATAATCGTAATTTCATAACTGAACACATTTGAAGCTGCAGACAATTGGAGGACACAGGAATTGATTTGGGCTTGTTCATTAGAGAATCTTTATGAGACAGTGGCTGGATTCAGTCATGTTCCCATATACTCCAAATTGGTTCACACATCTACTTTGGAACAACCATACAAAACAGTTTCCCAGTGTGGACGCCATGAGCCAGGAAGTGTTACATGAGACCCCAGAAACACAAAAGGAGGAAGGGGTGTGCGTAAACAGTTCATGCTTTATCCTTTAAGCCAACGTGTGGGAAGGTACTACTATCAGAAAACACTCACAGGACTCCATTTCTGATTTTCTATATCCACAGACTAAAACAAGAGGAGTGTAGTGGACAGTTTTTATCCTGGACAAGTATGACTATGGTTCAAATATTTGCTTAGCTATCATGCTACCCTCTTGCAATCTAATCCACCTTGAAGTATTGGTACGTGGGTAAAAACAGGCAATCCAAGCTTATGCCACTTTGAGCTTCTTGTAAGGACAGGACACAGTGAATATAAAACCAATGAAGGATTTAAGTTCCTTGACCTCTACAGGAGTACTTTTGACATCAGTTTTACTTGATGTGAATTATGCAAAGTAGTTATGCCGAAATGGTGAGCTAGATCCATTTGGGCTGATGAGCTGTTAACCTCAGGACAAAGCAATAAAAGGACAAGGAAAAGGGAAACTTTCAATATTGTGAGATAGCTCAAGCAGTGGGTATTATCTTCCCTAACATACTAGTATAAAACCAGTAATATCAAGTATGAAGCTCCAAGTATCTATTTCTAGTTTAACTTGTTATCATAATTTTAGTTTTAAATGTTTAGATTTGTCAGGTTGAAGGATTTTTTTAAACAGTCCATCGTACAGCCATGCCATCCTGGTAATACTCAGCCTCAGAAGTTAGCCCTGACTTCAGGCAGCCCTGACTTCAGGTACAATGCAACTACTTTAAACTAACAACCAAACACCCGTATTCAGAATTCTACCACAGTAGTCATCAATCCACAAATCTTTGTTGGCTACAGTCCTTTCAAAATCTCTACGCCTAAGTTCACAGGATGGCAGAGAAGCGACCTGGGATTAACTAAGTTTACCTATTTCTCCTCATCCCAGTTGCCTGTGATGCGCAAATACTCCCAGAAAATTCTTCATGAGATGGGCAGAGGAGAGAGAGAGCCCCTGACACTGATTGCAATCACATTTGTTGTGACTGCATATTTATGGAATGCTGGCTATAGTTCCTTTGAATTTTTGTTCCCAAAGGGAATTTTAACAAAGTAATGATTTGGAATATAGCACACTCTTTGTGTCCTACATAGTACAAATTTAAAACTCTGAGACTTAAGAGACATACAACTTGCAGTGAAATAAAACAAGATTTTTTTTTTACATATTCAGTCACTGTATATACTCATATTTATTTTCTGGACAAGAGAAATAATCAAGGAAAACTGGCTGAAACATACTGAAATTCTATACTGAGTATGTGTGCTGATAACCACCACTGGGAATTGAATATATAAACAAGCACCAAGCAGCCCACTCTTATTTAACATCAAAGAAGGTTAAATGCATTTTTTTGGAAAAAAAACATTTCAATGCTCTTATATAAGAAAAACCAGATTACAGACACAGATAGTAGTGCCCACCTTCAGGTATCAAGGGACAGGCATCAAATTTAATTAGCTTCAGGTTAGTTTTAAAAAACAAATTCTCATTTGTTTCTCAGATAATGGATATATAGAGTAACCTATTACAGCAAACACAAGAAAAGAAACAGGCTAACATAATATAGTCACATACTGTACGTATCTATTTGTTGTAACAAGACCTCTAACATAACATGTGCCTGCGTTTGCACAAGAAAAACAAGAAATCCTTGAAAAAGAATTCTCAGTATCCCATGGCACACAGATGGACCGCATTTCCCAGTATAGCAAACTAAGGTAACATGAAAAGTGGTCAGGAAACCAAAGGACTTTTTTGGACAGTACCTGAACCTTCCTAGAGAACTTGCATAAATGCATAAAATACATAGATATTTCCAAAAAAACCCTGAGATTTTGACTACCATAGTCAAAAACACGTTTTGTCTGATTAGAAGCAATGCTATTGTCTGTTCCTACTATTTCTACGTTAGATTCTATATTCTAATAACGTTTGAAGGGATGCCATGTAGAGGAGGGAGAGGGCTTGTTTTCTGCTGCTCCAGAGACCAGGACAAGGAGCAATGGATTCAAGCTGCAGGAAAGGAGATTCCACCTGAATCTCAGGAAGAACTTCCTGACAGTCAGGGCTGTCCAGCAGTGGAATATGCTGCCTCAGAGTGTAGTGGAGTCTCCTTCTTTGGAGGTTTTTAAGCAGAGGCTAAACGGCCACCTGTCAGGAGTGCTTTGGGGGTGTTCCTGCATGGCAGGGGGTTGGATTGGATGGCCCGTGTTGTCTCTTCCAACTCTACATTTCTATGATTCTATGATACCACAGCTGCACGTAAATCAATTTCTGTGACTGTTCCCATGTCACTTCAATAAATTTTGATAGCAGAACCATATGCACAGGGAGACCAACATGGTATCTTCCCATATGAAGGCGTGCACATGTGCACACACAAACCTGCCAAGCAGAACTGACTATTAGCCGAAGAGCATTATGAATTTCACAAAGTGCTTTCAAGATGGCACTGTGTTATCCTCTGTGTTTGTTTGTAGGTGCCTTCAAGTTATCTGTTGACTTATGGCAACCCTATGAATTTCACAGGGTTTTCTGAGACAAGGAATACTCAAGAGTTGGTTTTGTCAGTTCCCTCCTCTGAAATCTAGTCTACAGCACATGGTATTCACCGATGGTCTCCCCATCCAAGTACTAACCAGAATTGAACCTGCTTAGCTTCCCAGATCAAATGGGATCTGGCCCTATAGGGTACTTATCATATTGCCATGTGGATCAGTTTTCACAAAAAAAAAAAAAAAAGTACAGTAAGTATTCTGTCACTATTACAAGTATTTAAGCATCTGAAGTGCAAAGGATCTAAGAACTACAATAAGCAGCTATGATCCATATACCAAAGGAGCTGTAGTACACAGGATCCAAGAATCACAGCACGCAGCACTCTAGAGCCTACTAAATATACTTACTCAATTTTATATCTGAAGTGTAAGCTGTTAACAAATTTACAAATCATAGCTAAATTGCTGAGGCATTGCTCAGCTAGACAAACAAACAAACAACTGTGGCCGCTACCACTGGGCAGAGTACTGAGGACTACTGAAAGCTTACAACCCTTGTACCCTATAAACAATATAACAGCAAGGGGGCAGACCAGTCTGCCATATCCATTTTCCAAAGAAGGAGAAGTAGCAGGGATCTTGCTTCTCCCCTTCTCTCTCTCGAAAAAGAACACTTTCTTCAACCTGGGACTACTGATCTGAAAACACGCTCTGACCTTTGCTGTGAATTTGTATTATTTTAATCTACTGTAAACAACCTTGGGGAATATTCAATCACAAGGCAGAAATAGAAATCTTGTGAAAAATACACAGAGCCAAATAGTGAAATAACTTTCACACTGGATACTACCCTAGTTCAGTTTATACAGCACATCAACAGTTAACATGCTACAGAAGAAGGTATACGCTTGTAAACATCCTAGAAAGCAAGCATGTAAGACATCCAAAGGTCTTCCAAAAATGCCACTATGAATGAAACTCCAAACATCACCTTGTCTTATGGACTAAATCCAGTTATATTGAAGTAAGCTTGCCTATGGGGACAGGCAAGCATGAGTTTAACTTTAACTGTAAACAAGCTCAGGCAGTGACAGACTATTTCTTAGCAGATCACTGATAACACAGAATCGATGTGAGGGAAACTGAAGGAGGAAACAGGATTCCTTTGCTGGGATTTACATATTGGTAGCTACATCTACCACCTATCTTAGATCTCATCTGGGAGAAAGGTAGGATAGAAATTCAATAAATAAATAAATCTATGCACAAACACTGGTAAGCTCAAATGCTAGTAACCATCCTATCAACATCCAGCAATAAATCAGAAACTGCAGCAAGGTAAACCATACAAACTACTTGCCAATAAATCATCGTATGCCGCTTGTTCTCATGGTCCCGCTCTCCCCTTCCCTCATTGTCAAAACTGCCCTGGGAGTTCACCAGATTAATATCCTGTCCTCTTGTGATTTAAACTTATCCTCTTATTAGAACATGACAATACCACTCCAGTATAGCTGGCCCTCTACATTTGCGGGTTTGATTTTCATGGATTTGATTATTTGCAAGTTTCTTACATCCCTGTCTCCTCACCTTATGTCAGTGGTTCTCAACCTGTGGCTCCCCAGATGTTTTTGGACTTCAACTCCCAGAAGCCCTGAGCATTGACCATAGTGGCTGGGGCTTCTGGGAGCTGAAGTCCACAAACATCTGGGGACCCACAGGTTGAGAACCACTGCCTTATGGGCTTCTTTTCTGGGAGAACCTTCCTTCTTGGTGGCTCTAATCAGGACATGCAACCCTTTAAAAACTCACCTCTGCTCCTCCTCCTCCATCAGCCACTACCTGGCCAGCTAAGGACAACTTGTATCCCAATTTCTCAGCACCACAAACCCTGCAACCCCACAGCCAAGAAAGGAAATGTGTGTGAGAGAGAAGCAGCATAGGGTCACCATCCTGACTCACTCACTCTTCTTCTCCTTTCCCTGACCTGGTTTGGACCCTGGGTGCCCATTCCTTTTACCATGCTTTGCCCCCCTTCCCAAAAGCACACATGCACGTTTTGATATTTGCAGTTTTTCCACTTTTGCAAGAGTCCTGCACCCCTAATCCTAAGGAATGAGGAGGACCAACTGTACTTATACAGTCAACTGTGACTGCTTGCTTTTCACATCACACTCTTTTCACCACTCACAATTCAAAACAAATACCACATCCTCTTTTTTCACAAAAATAAAATGTTCTCCCCAACTTTGGCCAATGATAAAATAGAGTGGAAAAAGCAAGAGAGGAAAAATAAAACACTGGGAGACGCTTGCTGAGTTTTTTTAGAACAAACCTCTAACCCAGCAAAGGCAGACTCGCTGCAATGAGGCAGAAATGCAGGAAGAGGGCCAGTCCTTTGCATGCTTCTCTCACAAGATTCAATGAATGAAATGGGGCTGACCAGCGTGCAACACGAAGCCCTAAACTTATCCATTTCCCAGAAGCAGGAGCCGGGCTTCTCAATGAGATTTAATCCCAGATAAATGTAGAGATAATCCCAGAAAAAAGTACACTTCCTAGCAGCCATTTGGGGAGCAAAGTAAGTACCGTATGTGGAATCAGCATTCCCCCGTGCCCTTACTGCAGAGAGAGACAGGCCGTTTCCGCACAAGACTGTTATAGTGCTATTCTTCCACTTTCAACATCCAATGGAATCCTGGGCTTTGTAGTTTAGAGAGGGGTCTTCCATAGGTTGTTGAAAATGGAATAATAGCTCTAGAACAGCCTAGTGCGGAAATAGCCAGGGACGCCGCTGACAGAAAGCGGCACGCCGACCCCCTCCTTCAATCTGGGAAGGCTTCCCAGGCGGGCCCTGCCTCCCCCCTCCCCCCTCCCATGCCTGACTCTCTGGCTTCATTCACTCCCGATCGGAAAACACCCACCCCGGCCGGGGGAGGGGGGCGAAGTCGCTCCTGGCGGGCTCCCCCACCCACCCACCCTTTCTCCTCAGAGCTGCTGCTGCTGCTCGGACGATTACCTCGGGTGAGATCGAGGGGGACGTTCTCCTCGCCGCTGTCGTTCCGGCCTGTGTGGGGAAAAAGGGCGAGAAAAAGAAGAATGAGAACTGGGTTAGAGACGGGCGAAGGAGGCTGACGCCGAAAGGGGCCGCGGAACCGGCGAGAGGCGTGGGCAGTGCCCCGGAGGCACCGGCGCCTTCCCCCCTCCGCTTCCCAGCCTAGGCCGGGCCCAGGTTCCCTTCTCACCTCGGATACGGAGGTGTCTCAGCGAGCGGGCGCGGAGGTTCACCGCCATGTTTACGGCCCCGCACTCACAACACCGGAAACCTCGCCCGATCTCGCGAGAGAAGCCGCCTGGCTTTGGCTTGCCTGGTTACTCGCGGGAGAGAGACCGCCCTCGAGAGCAGTGACGGCCGTTGGCGGGTGGCGCGCGAGGGCGCGCGCTCGTCCCCCCGCCCGCACCATTGAGGGAGCCGAGGCTGAGGGGAAAGGAGCCCGTAGTGGGTGGCCGAGATGGCCGCTCTTGGGAAGGGGAGGGCGGGCTGTCCGAGTTTGAAACTGAAGAAGGTTCCAGGCGGGAGGGAGCGTGGCGGTTGCCTCTCACCCTGCGCCCTCTGGGCAGGACGGGTAGCCGTGCCCGCGCCACCCGGCCGGCCTGTGTGGCGTTAAACCGGAATCAGGGCGTTGGGATTTGAAGGCCGTTTCCGCACTGGACTGTTATAGCCCTATTATTTCACCTGCAACATCCTATGGAATCCTGTGGTTTACAGTTTCGGGAGGGGCCCGCCGGCCCCTCCCGAAACTGCAAACCACAGGATTCCATAGGATGCTGCAAGTGGAATAATAGCGCTATAACAGTCCAGTGCAGAAATGGCCTAGGCAAGTGGGCTACACTTCCTGGTATCCCCAAACAGCACCCCCCGGGCTGCGCTGGAGGGGGGATGCTGGCGGGTGTCCTCCGGAACAAGTAACTTTCAGAAGGCCGCAGGGGTGTATGTGAACAGGTAGAAAACGAATCGCGCGTTTTTGTTCAGGCACAGCACCCCCGAGTGTTGCAAAAATGCTTCAGCGACCGCATCACAGAGAGAGGGCTTTGCCTTTACGGCCTTAAAGAAAGGGAAGGAGAAGGCTTGGGAATCGCAAGCGAGGAGGCGTTGTCTGGAATACCTCTCTGGCCTTTTCCGCACTAGACTGTTACAACGCTATCATTCCACTTGCAACATCCTATGGAATCCTGGGGCTTGCCGTTTCGGGAGGGGCCCTAAACAGTCTAGTGCGGAAAGCGTCTCTGTCCATTCCGAAGTGGCCCGTAGGGTGTGTATTTGTGTGTGTGTGTGGACATACAAATAAACAGTTGGAGTCCTCATAAACATGCCCTGACATAGCTGCAGCTAAACCAGTAGTTAGAAAGTGCTCATTTCAGTTATTGAAAACTAGGGAGATTTTAAACCAATTCTCAATTGCAAAATGAATAACGCAAATGTACCTTTTCGTGTTTAAAGACTACAGTTCTAGATTAAACAATATTGCACAGTTATGCGGTACAACTAAGTATCTCCGTGTTTGGAGCATGCGTTTGATATCTTGTAAATCTCTGTGCAGTGGTAGCCACTTCTGATCATTCAGAGTATGACTATTGGTGGAAAGAAAGCCTGCATGAGCTCGAGATGCCAGAGACCTTGTAGAGAAACATTAGTAGATGGTTGGAGCTACGAAGTAGTGACATTCTGCTGCACCTTTTTCTGTTAAAGATTATTTCTTCAATAGGATATATCCAACAGTAGACTTGAAGATCTTAATCACAGAAGCCCCCTTTTCCCTGTAGTAATCGCTACTTCTATGTGATCATTTCAAAGCCCTGTAATCCCTGAATGACTATTAAGCTATTTAGAGTGGTAACCCATGGACTGGTGGTATAGGTCCATTGAGCCATCAATTGTGGAACTTGCAGAATTTACAGGAAGGAAGGCACGTGTATGGTACCAGTCCCTGAGACATGGGGTGAAGCTGCCGGTTCCCTGCATCAGATAGTTGAAAAAGCAGTGGTTTGAAAGAACCCACCTACAGAACTATCCAGATTGGTAGCTTCTGTATGGATGCTCTCAAGACACCCCAGTTTGAAGGGGCATTCATAAAATTCTTGACCTCTGCTGGTAGGTTTGTACCATTTGTAAATTAGTATAATGCCAGAAGTTGTGTATGAAACACTGAAATGAAAATCAGGCAGGGAACTTATGACCTTGGAAATCTTGTTCAGGTCCATTGCTGGTGGTCAGGAATGATGGGAAGTGTACTCTAATGGCATTTGGACAGACACAAGTTCTCAGCCTCTGGTATATGACATGTTATGTGCCTTCAAGTCTACTCTGACTTACACAAACTTATGGGATTTTCTTGACAAGTGTTATTCAGAAGAGGCTTGTCAGTGCGTTCCTCCAAGGTTGAGAGAATGTGACTTGCCCAAGATTACCCAGTGTGTTTTCCTGGCTGAGTGGACATTCAAACCCAAGTTTCTCAGAGTCCTAGACTGGTTATCTAGCTTTAAGAAATAAAATATATAGAGGTTGTTTGGTGTGCAACATAAAAATAGTGCTTTTTTTGGAAAAAACAAAACTGTCAAATTCAGTGAGCAACTCTGGCATGTAAATAGTATGTGCAGTTTCACACTATGAGGGTGTGGTTTTACTCAGAAAAGTGACTGCTCTACTTTGAAAAAATATAAAATGCTTCCTGTTTATCATGAGCACAATTTTGCTTTTGGCTACTGTGATGAAACTGCTTTCTCATTTTCTAAGCTATAAAACAAAGACAAGATATGTATATACTTTATTTCCTCAAAGAGTTGAAGGCATTTGGGAAAAGGCACTGCTACTTCAATTTTAACCCAGGAGAACATGTTTGGCAATGACTACTGGGGTGGGGGTGAGAGTGGGGATCAGGGAGGCAATGTTTCAAAAGAATAAAAAGTGGTGATTGACCAGACTTTATACATTTCTTACTAATGTGTTTTAAAAAGATGGCACACTATTTTTTTCCTTCCACTTAAGAAACAAATTCTATCCCACTCCATGTTGCAGTTATTTTTTCAGACATGTCAATGAATTAAAGCGACTGTCTCATATCTTCCCATATTTCAGTTCTTAAAAAAAATAGAATGCAAGTCTCAAATCTATCCAATTCAGTACTTGATGCTTTTAAAAAAAAAGACACTCTTGGATGAGGAGACTGGCTGTGTGATTGTGGTTATGGTAAGTATAAAGTTTATTAATTATCAGTGTACTAGATCTTATTGCTCTCCATTGGAACTTATTGAAACCTTATTGGGGTGTGAAACTATAACAGGAAAAGCAAAGAGGAAGAGAACTTGAAAAAATGTTACTGAACTCTTGGATGAAAGAGTACGAAGCATGTTTGTGAATAAGAGAGGGCAACCAAACCCAGCGTAAAGAATTCTGTGAGGAGAGGAAAGGGCTTAAGTGAAGAAAAGGAGGATTAGAAAAAAGCAAAACAGAATTTATTGGTGATAGTTGGAGGAAGACTTAAAAGTGAGTTGTGAAAGCCAGAGTTAATGTGTACTGGATGTAGGAACTGATTGATAGAAAAGGTCTGACATAATTCAGTTTGTATTATTAAATGTTTGGGACTCAGGATTGGAACTTAAGAAAGCAATAATTCTGTCTGTTAAGAAAATAGAGTTGAAGTATTGATTACTTTGCTAAACCTGATTCTGACTGGCTTCTTTAAGCCTGGATCAAAGAGTGTAATGCAGACCATTACAAGAACCACTTGTAAAATAAATCGGTCCACATCAAAGTTGCTTGGAGGCCCATGTCCCAGATCCATAGGGGATTTAGGCAGGGAGCTTAGGGCAAGGTCAGAATGACAGGTATCCAAGGCTAGGAACTGCTGGGCCAGCTTTGAAAGGGCATCTGCTACAGCTTCCATCCAAACTCTGGAGAAAATCATATCTATCACCCAATGTAAGTATGTTTAGATACAAGCACATAGACAATGAGACAAATGAAATAAGTGTGTAAACTACCACAGAAAGTGAAGCCTCTCTAAAACCAAGAACAAGAAGGAACTTCCAAAGAATCAGAAACATTTGTTATAGTTTATTGATACTTAAAGTTCTCTTAAACAGTTTCTTTTTCTACCAAGAACACCTAAAAATGAAAGAAGTATATTTCTTGCATCAGAAATGATGTTTTTGCCCATATACAAATGCATACATGTTTAACTACTTTTAATTATAGGGCACCTACCACATATGCAGAGGTTCTGTTCCAGGAATCCCAGTGTAAAAGAAAAAATGTGAAGCATTGTGTCTCATTGTACTCAATGAGTGCAATGTATATCTGTCTGTCTAGGACTGTGTGGGCACATGCCCACTGCATCCATTGACTACAATGGGACGCAACCCTTTGCATGACCTTGCATTTATGGAGGTCACATGAGAGGAGGGCCTATTGTAATTAAATCAAGTTTGTATGATTAATCACATAAGAATTCTTTGATCAGATGAGAGTCCTAGTTTACAGACATTCATATGCTGCCAGTTACACTCTGCCTTATTTTCTGCACTGGGTAAGGTGATAGCAATCTGGGAGTGGAGGAACTGTCTGTAGTTCCACTGTCATGGACAGATCACTACTCTGTGGTGTTTAGACTTTCTGGGACTCAGAATAAATGCTCGGGTGGAGGACCCATTAAGATGGTCCACCCCAGAGGCTTATGGATCTGGATAGATTCCTGATGGCTTTTGGGGAGTTTGCTGCTGCCTTGGCAGGCGATACTGTCAAAATCATAGTCAACATCTGGAATGTAGGACTGGTCAAGGCTGTGGACACAGTTGCTCCCGAGTGCCCCCCCCCATGGAGTGGACTCCAAGCAGCCCCATAGTTTTCCAGGGAGCTGGTGGTAATGAAGCAAGTGACTAGAGCAGAGCTTTCCAAACTTTTCATGTTGGTGACACAATTTTTTAGACATGCATCATTTCGCGAAACAGTGATTCAGTTTTACAGTACTAGTGAACTGGAGGGTAAACTAACCCCTTATAAGAGATACAGACACATACATAAATTGTAGTAACAAAATGTATGGGGACACAACATAGCTCATGAAAACTTTTCATATATTTTTAAAAATATATAATTTATAAATAACACATTTCCAAGATTGTAGACGACACACACACTTCAGGCGACACACTAATGTGTCACGGCACACCATTTGGAAAGCCCTGGACTAGAATGATGTTGGCAGGAAGCTCCACGTGGTCCTAATTTGGTGCCTGTCAGAAGTAATAGGCTAGGTGAGGCTGAACAAATTGAAACTTAATCCAGACAAGACAGAGGTGCTCCTGGTCAGTCAGAAGTCAGATCAGGGAACAGCCCGTACTAGATGGGCTCCCACTCTATGAAGATGTTGGTCTGCAGTGTGGCAATACTCTTATACTCAATCCTGAGCCTGGAAGTTCACATTTTAGCAGTGGTCAGGAGTATTTTTCCACAGTTGAGGCTCACCTGCCAGTTGTGTCCATTCCTTGAGTTGTCAGGCCTGGCCATGATGACACATGCCTAAGTTACATCCCATTTGGATTACTGTAACACAGTCTCTGTGGGCTGCCTTTGAAGAGTGATCAGAAACTGCAGCTGGTCCAAAAAGCTGCAGCCAGATTGTTAACTGGAACTGGCTACAAGATGCACACAACGCACTTGTTGCAACAGCTTTCTGGCTGCTGGTCTGTTTCCAGGCACAATTCAAGGTGCTGGTTATGTCACAGAAAGCCCTATATGGCTCAGGTTCAGGTTACGTGAAGAACCAGTCCATGTTTTTGAGATCTCGTAAGGAGGCCCTTCTCTCTGTCCCTCACCCTCACAGATGAGAACAAGAGAAAAGGCCTTCTCTGAGGCTGCTTATAGGCTCTAGAACTCCCAGAGAGGCTAAACTAACACCCTTGCTGTTGCATTTTTGCAAGAAAGACACTAAAGAACTGATTCAATTAACCAAAAGGATTAAATTTAGTTTTTTTTTTTAGTTAAAAAAACTTTAAAACTTTACAGCTTCTTATAATAATTTGACTGAAGAAGGAGGTGCTTTTCATTTTTCCTTATGTTCCTTTCCTGGGCCTTTAATTGTTCTCAGGGAAGGTTGGAGTGGCTTCACTTTCCAATCTTTTACTGATCTCTAACCATATATTAAAGACCAATTTTGAAAATCCTGCTTTTCACTCATTTTACAGTGGCAGCCTCTTTTGTGCTGGGCATGAGAATTTTTAATACCCTGCTGGGTTGGCACGAATGTGCAGCTGACTGTTATTGATAGATGGACATCTCCGTGAATTGGAATTTTGTTCAGCTAATTTTGATTTTTCTTAACAATCAGAAAATACCTCTGCTTTTTTCTTTTTTTTTCTTTTTGAAGAACCAGTTTTGGATCCCATTGTATTGTATTACAGTGACATCATTGGAATAGATGACTCATAAAGCAAGGGCACAGAGAGGAAGGAATCTACTGGAAAAGGGAGGAGGGTAGCAGGACAACTTGGATCCATGGGGATGGGAAATGAGTGAACTGTGCTGGAGCAGGAAGTCTTCACTGGTTCAGATTACAATCTGAACCTCTTTGAGGAAAATCTCATACTTGCCTAGGAGTAGAGATGAGCAATGCAAATTACCATGCTTTGTAATTTGAAGTGAAAGAATTATAAGGGTTGGCAACATCTCTGCTTACTCCTGGCAAGCTCTCAGTCCTGATACTGACTGTCAGTTCCTGGCACCATACCAGACATACCATGCTAGTGCTTTCTATTTTCCTCCTCCAGGTTGGCTGTGTCCTCCATTCTAGAAGCAGTAGTATGATGCCTGCTTCAGAGTAAGCACACTGATGGGTGAAGAAGTGGACTTTAAAAATGCTGGAGTTTAGAAAACTCATAACATCTTTAATATTTCCAAGTTCAAACAAAATGTTTAAGAACAAAATACAAAGAATAAAACACAAGATGAGTAACTGTCCTCCCACCAAAATCTCTTAGATAGCATAGAAATATACTATTAACGGTCTTAAGCGTAATATCTCAGAATGCAGCCAAAAGTACAACATGTATATAAATATATAAATATATCTAACATCACGGGTCCTCAGTGTGGCAACCACCAAGACTTCTTGTCCCTTTCTTTTTTGCAATTAATTTTTAAAAAAGAATGAGAGTCTCTCTGATGGCTTGGGACACAGAAAAAAGTTATGTGTATTTGTGTGATGGATGATGGTTTGCATACTGGCAAATGGATGGACACACATTGAGTTTCATATGCGTAAGACAGAATCATAGAGCTGGAAGGGGCTGCATGGGCCATTGAGTCCAACCCACTGAGAAAGAGGTAATTAGTATAGTAGTGGTCCAGAGCAGAAGTGTAATGAATGGGTGATTCAGACAGGAAGCATTATTGTGTCTGATTTGGGTGATCTTCCTATTAGGGAAAATGCATTTGGTGGATATATTAACTTTAGAGGTTATTTGGAAGAATAATTGGCTTGCTTTTCTGTGAAATGAATGTTTTGTTGTGAAAACTGAACTTGAATTAATGTTTTTGTGCCCTGGGATTCAGCCTCTACCTCTGCCTTGCATTCAGGTTGTTGGGCAACTTGTCTTTAGCCTTTCTGGGAAATGTGTGTGTTTTGACTGACCCCACCCACCACAGGAACCAATTCATAATGACATGCATTACTGTTCAGAGGGTCTGAATGTGTCCAGCGGTTGAAAAGCTGGTTATTCAGTTGAAGACAACAAAACCAAGAAAAATACTCATAATTTTTCTCAGTCAACTGCTACTACAGGACAACTTCAGCTTTATTCCTTGGTTGAGTGTGAGAGTACTACTCCAGAAACCCTTTCACACTACAGAATTGCAGAGCTATGATTCCACTTTAACTGTCATGGCTTCAATAGCAATAGCACATACATTTCTTTACCACTTACCAGTGTTAGCTAATTGCCCTCAACAAGCTGGGTACTCATTTTACCAACCGATGGAAGGCTGAGTCAACCTGGAGCCCTGCAGGCTCGAACTCACAATGTTGTGGCTGCAGTACCGGCATTTAACCACTGCACCACCAGGGCTCTATAATAGAGAGTGGCTTCATCTAATAGAATCCTGGGATTTGCAGTTTAAGAAGGGGTATTTAGAATTCTCAGCAATGCCCCTCCGAACTACAAACCCTGGGATTTTATAGGATTGAACCATGGCAGTTAGAGCAGAATCACAGTGCTATCATTCTGTAGTGTGAAAAGACCCACTGTCTGTCTCTATGATCTGACTAGAGCCTTCCTGGTGAATATTCCTACAGTGATGAACTGCATGTCTTGACAGATGCTGTGTATGTGGCATGGTTCCTGTCTGATATGGCAGTTGGGGCTGCACACATTACTGATCTGTGCCAAACTCTTCATCTGCCATGCAGATGAGGAAGCCGGGGCCTAATTTAGCTCTATTCACTGTTCCCTTTTCCCCAACAATCCAACAATATCTTGCCAGATGTGGCCTAAATCCCACTGTTACTTCCAAATGGAGCAGACCCAGTAAAATCAGTGCAAAATGTGTTAAGTAAATTGTACTTTTGTAATGATACAATGGGTATACTCCAGCTGCAGCTAACATTGAATTTAGGGCTGTATTACTGCGGGTCTAATTTTTTTCCTAAAGGTATCATGGCAGCCTTTACATTCACTGTTAGCACTAGCTGTGTGCTCTTTATCAATGAATAGTAATGGATAGGATGGCTGTTTTTTTCCTAAGAGGTGTCAAATAAAAGGCATGATCTGATATGAGTCTAGTTTAACATGGGAAACTGAATCATATAATGAAATGTTTACTTTTATATGCAGTAGTGTAGCTGCTTTCAGCAGTTCAGTCAACAATAAAGGAGTCCAAGCCTCCCCAAGTACATCTGAAGCAGGAATGGAAAAGAATGTCATTGGATTCACTAGTTTTTACTGAAGTCTTTTTTTCACCTCGTGAGACTTGTTAAGAGGAGAAATGAACAGAATTTTGCAAAACTGCAAGGATGGAAGTGCCCATGGTATGCAAACCAGGCTTTACATTTTCAACTGCAAAACATTTAAATATATGCACAGTTGCAAAATTTTCACAATATACTTTAGTCAATGTGTAAATTAAGTAAAATGTGTCAATAATGGTGGATATTAATTTTAAAAAAGTGTTACCATGTGCACTCTTCAGTGCCCAAAATCTCTCAATGAAACAAGAAGAAAATGCTGGTGAGATTCCCAGTAACCTAGTGAATCTACTTTAAAGCAAACCATTTACATTTGAAAAGCACTCACTATTTTTCTGACCGGAGTGGGGGCAAATCAAAGGAAAAAGAAGAGATGTGGGGCTATGCAAGCTTACACAGAGGAATATTTGCATATTTTCTAAAACCATCTTTACATATCAGAGCCAGTGTCTGATTTCTGCCCTCAGAAAATATTTTGTCCTTTTTTTGCCTTTTGGAGAGATACTAAAGAAGGTCTTTAAAGTGTTTATTACTTTGGACACACATGCAATAGAATTCATCCAGTTTCAGTGCCCAATGCTGGAAAGTAAGGAGTGCAAGAAAATTTTATGGATACAAGCACATACACAACATTTCTTGCTCTCTTTACTTTCTATAACTATACTTGGACCCTTTCAGAGATGAAACACCATTATGTTCATTAAAAAAAACAAACCCAAAACAGTTATGGTCAGCTTGCTGAGGCACCCTGCTTCAGAAGCTAGCACAGGACTTATTGAAGAGTAAATGAACATTATACTATACGTAAAGAACAGCAACAGGTTAAGGGCACTTCAGATAGTGATCCCTGATACGAAAAAAGTGATGTTACAGGTACATGTGTGTCCCCAATTTCACCCATTAAATATTAGATACTGGCTTCACCTACTTACCTGACAGTTTAGGGACTGGAGCACTTTTAGAAAACAGAATTGGTTGAAAAGCAGAACCCACATATTGTACTATAGGGAGCATGAAAGACTTAGGGAGGCTCACTTGTTACCAACTGTGTGAGTGCCATTTGCAAAGCCACTCAGCTGGTTTAGTGCCTCCTCTTCCGCAGCTCACTTTGCAAACAACATATGCATGCAAGCAGTTCCAAGCAAGCCTCTGCAGGCAAGAAGAACTTTTGAAAGAGCAGAACCCCCATCAAATTAATGGAACTTTTCCTTAATTTGGAAGTGCTAAAAGAGCAAGTTGTCAGATAACAGGACGTCAAAAGTCAGGAGCTTCCTCTAATGTGCTTTTCAAGAAAGGAAGAATTGGATGCTTGCACCAATGTTTTACCAGTGCCACATGCAGAACTGAAAAAGGTGTGGTCTGGAAATCGCTTTCATGGCCCCAATCAAGCAAAGTAGAAGCAAACTCAGCAACAGGGCTGTGCTTCCACTGTGAGATCTCCTCCACAGTCCAGAACCTGAAGAAGTTTAATCAAAACATTGTATCTATACAACAGCAACCAGCATGAGTAATAAATTTCATTCTTGTTATCAGCTAACTGGAGATTCAAAGAAGATGAAGTTCCGACTGATAAGAAGCCTGTAGCTATTCATTGTCGTAGATGCACCCTGCATGTGGAAGGAAAAGGAAACATATTGTATGAAAACTGCCTGCCTTTGTAATTAAAAACAAACCAAAAGAGAATATTTCAGTTGAATTGATCCTCAGTTATTACTGTTCTGTTCTGCTATGTGTAACATACCATCAGCAATGTCATCGTAGATTTCATCATCTCTGTAAATTCAGAAAGAGAAGAAAATCCATTTAGTTACTTTTTTTCATATATGTTTGAAGCACAGGAAGCTGCCTTGCAGTGAGCCATGCATTAGTCAAATATTCCAGATGGATCTTTCCTAGCCTAGCTGTAGATACTAGGGATTAAATGTTGGGTTTCTGCATGCAAAGTACATAGCCTGTTATTGAAATATGACTCTTCAAAGGCTTTAACTAGTTAACAGTACAGCAGCTAGTTTCAGTTGATGTACTTTTTTAGACTGAATTGTTTTAAAGGGTTTTTATCTTTTATAGTTTTTTATCTTTTTTACATGTAGTTTTAAGTCAAGTTGATAGTTTAATCCTATTTTAATGTTTACCTCTTTGTATGTTTTTAGTTTAGTTTGTGTACTTTTTAACAAATTGAAAGCTGCCTTGAGTTCCAATGTTGGGAGAAAGCTGGCATATAAATAAATATAAATGTAATAATAATAGTTTCCAAATTCCCAAAGCCCCCTGTACGTATTTATTTAGAATTAAATTGCAGTGCAACTCAGTATTCACAGGGAAAAAAGCAGTGATTCTTTTTAAAGAATTTAAAATATTTTAAGGGATGTTTCTGAAGATAAAACACCCAGGCTTAAATCCAATTGTTAATCTCAGCTAGAGTAGACCCATGGGAACTCAATAAGTCAAGTACTAACAGGAAGATGGAAAGTTCCATTACATGGCTAGTTTACTCTAGCTGGGGCTAACAGATGAATTGAGGCTATGAAGAAGTAGATTATAGGGCAAGGTTCGAGATGTTGTTGAACTGCATCTGCCCACAGTTCTAGCCAACCTAGTCAGAGATGAGGAATGAGGGAGCTGAAATCCAAGAACATCTGGAGGGCTCAATGATTCCTATCCCTGATACAGGGCAACAGCTACTGGGGAGTTCTTCTGGGTAAGCCATGTTGAAATTGATATAAGACTGGTTGACACAAGATGTTCCACATTCTGAGAGGGGACACATATCACTGCCATCCATCTTTCCTACCAATTCCTTACATCACTTCTCTCAAAGAGCTATTTCTTGAAGGTTAGTTTCAACCAGCTTACTTAGAAAAAAGTAACAGTTCTTCCTCTTCTTTCAACCATTCTGCCTCTTTTAAGTTTTACTTACTCATTCACTATGCAGCTTCTTCGGACATAGCCATCTGTAAAATTAAATTAGAAGTCATGGTTATTTTCAACTTAAATTGACATTTCTCTTCTCAGCTAAAAGAAATCATAAGCGAAGGAGTAGAAAATGATGATATAAAAATTCCCTGTGCTGTCTTTAAGTTCCATGAGATATGCTGGAGTACATCTTGAACTGAAGTTGGAAAATCTTAGATGCTGAGAAGATATATAAAATGTCAAGTTGTAGAATAAAAACTATTTAGTCTCTTATCTCCATGTATCAAAATTTTATTTATACCATTTTTCATAGGTCAAATAGAGGACTATTGCTCCCATGCCAGTTGATACCTTATCAGCTTCCAACTCCATTTAAAAACATTTGATCTGGATTCATTGACATTCATGCTTAGAATAAACAAGATGGAATGAGTGGAACAAAATGGTCACAACCCAATAATTCTAATGGCTCTATTCTAGCCTAAACCAAATCTGGATCCAACCCATTGTGTATGAAATGAGATACAAATACTGTCTTTGATATTTGACCTGGATTGGTTCCATCATATCATTACCTGATTATCTCACTGTAAGAGAAGCAAAACATGACATCAGAATGTGTCTTTGCATTCAATGTTCAGGTTTGAAACATGTAACAGCATTCATCCCCACAGTAGTGACCCACATACTCATTGTCATTCACTTCTGGCCAGTGCATTGAGGAGCTCACGCATCTAGCTATTAGAAGTAAAATAAGCTGCAGCAGGAGGAATGCACAGAACAAGTTTGAAATGACATGGTAACTCCCAAAGGGTTAAATTCATTTGCTAATACTAATTAAAATAGGCTCATTAAAATGAATAGGGTTTGTCACCATTGGCTTGGAAGTTCAACAGGGTCAGGCCTGATTAGTACTTGAACAGGAGACCACTGAAGACAGGTGCTGCAGACTATACTTCCAAAGAAGGCAATGGCACATGCATCTCTGAGGATTTCTTCCATAAGGAAACCCTGTGAGGCTTATGGGGAAGGTACGCACGTACATTCTGTATCACTCCATCTATCTATATGCATTGGGAATCTTATACTGCAAAACTTCAACAAACTTTATTGCTATGTTTTTTAAAATGTCCTAATATTTTGAGCTACATAAGGAAATGTACCAATGGAAAAAACAGCTTCCTCCTATGGGAAGGCTCTATTCACACTGCACCACTGCCACAGTTATATGTTTTAAAAAAATTTTCTTTTATACTCTGAAAAGGGCCCTTGGAAACCTCCAAAACTCATTTTTGTCTTGAACATGGAATTTGACTTCTAATGGCATGCACATTAGCCTTTGTGACTCAGTTCCCATCAAAATTATAAGAATAACGAAGAGCATTTTCCTCTTTGCAATTGCATTTAAAAACTGCAACCATTCTGAACCTGATAATACAACTCCCTCAGCGGCTTTTGAAACCTAAGTTCCTGCCATTCATTCCAAGACAGGAAGGCTCCCCCTTAAATGAGGGACAATACTACAAGTTTACTACAATTCCCCTGGGGAAATGAGCTCATACCTAGTGTATTCTAATTCCTTTTCCTGTCTCACATAAAGATAATATTTGCCATTAGCAAGACTTTTAGAGTAAATTATTGATTTTCAATGTCAAGGCCACATAATGTATAAATCACATCATCCTGAATAGAGGGAAGGGTGCTTTTTTTGCCTTTTTTTTTTTTTTGGAAGGTAAGTAGACAATTCCCTTAGGCAATCCATGCCAGTTATTAGAAGCAAAGTAATGATGACGACATTTCATGAGAAATTTCTCTCATGTCCCCCTTTCCTGCCACAATGCATTGTTTTGGTACAGCCTTGCAATCCAGGCCTTTATGGCATAGTGTACAATGGGCCAAACATGCCACAGTCACATTCCAGATTATCAGCATATTCCAGAATGTAATTTTCTGGAAAGACTTAAGCATTTGCCATAATCCAACAAGAAAGATGGACAGGTATAAAAAGTCATCAGTTTTTTTAGACAAATGCACAGTTGGATAAATCTGACTACCTTCACTGTGAGGCTTTGTGGTAATAGTAATGAAACCCACACTCCCAAAGCTAGAAATTCTCCTTTTCCAATTTGAACTCAAAAGTCTTGAAATATCCATTTCTTAGAAATGAGAGGGTCAGATCAGCTACATTATGAGCCTAGGCTCCATTCTGTGTTATAAGATGTACATAAGAAAAGGGAGCTTTCTCGATTTGCAGCTATTAATTACACTCCTTGTCTAAGGTAACAGACTCTGAAGAAATCAAACACCAAAGTTCCTGTTCCATGCTATCTGAAAATGATAAACAAATTGAGACAGTTTAATGTTGATAGATGCTAGACAGAGAAGATGTGCTCTGAACTAAGTGTTAATTGTTTTCTGAATGTTTATGTGAAGAAACCCACCTGTTTAGTATATATAAGGTAGATGTGGGGAAATGTGTTTTGTCTCACTTTGGACCTCTACCAGGTGTTGACCTATTTCTGCTGTAGAAATAAATCTTGCCTTAAGTCCTTGCTTTACTAATTTGGACCCTCTGCTGGGCAATAAATCTCACTCTTGTGGCAGCTCCTCTATGCTGTAATGATTGGTCTGGATGTGAATTTGATGCAAATAGGAAAATATTTGTTTGTTGTGTGTCTTCAACCTATCATGGGGTTTTCTGGAGGCTGAAAGTGTGTAACATATCCAAGGTTGCCCAGTGGGTTTCAGTGCCCAAGGAGAGAATCAAACCCTGGTCTCCAGGGTCATAGGGCATTTCTGCACTACATAATTGTGGCACCATGATTCCATTTTAACTACCACGGCTGCCTCCTATGCAATCCTGGGGTTTGTAGTCTTAGGAGGTACTGGAACTCTCTGGCTGAGAATTCTAAATATCCCTTCCTAAACTGCAAACTTCAGATTTCCACAGAACAGAACCATGGCAATTAAAGTGAAATCACAGTGCAATAGTTATATAGTACTGTTGCAGGAGCCCAGAGAACACAGAGACCACAGAGCAAGAAAAGGAGTAATTTATTACACGTGGGCTTTTGGCTGGATTTCTCCAAAAGACCAAAAGCCCCGAATTCAAGTTTCACAGCTCTTTTATAGACAAAGTTCACAGCATACACAAAGATCACAGGCAAAGATCGCAGGCACGTCTCGGTCCGCCCCTCCGGGGTCACAAATACCACATGCTGTTACTAGCTCAGACCCCAGAAATAAACAACACCCTGGCTACGTGATCAACATCCTAGCTACGTGATACATTGGCTCTCGTGACTTTTTTACCCTTCTTAAATCTTTCTCCGTTCTTCTGACCTAAGCCCCCAGCTTCTACTTTATTTCTACTTTATTATTTCTAATTCATACCTATATCATTTCCCCCCTTAAATGCATAATTTCTAAACAATTATAGCATTTCGTGACGTTATATCATAAAACAGCGTCAGGCTGAGCCATCAAAGCGTACAGAGCTGCTGTCTTACTAGAAGTAATTTGAAGCATATTACTTATACATTGCATAAAACAAGGAAAGCATATACACAGAAACAGGAATATTAGCACTACTGGCAACAAAATTACAAACAATGCTTTTAGCCAATTCAGGTTTGGTAACCAAGATGTGAGCCACTTCCACCAGCTATCATCCCCTTCATTTATATCCTTTATTACTTCGTGCAGTTTGTTAATTTGTGCTTCTATCGCATTGCTGTTATCAGACAAGTTGAAACAGCACAATTTCTGATGCTTTTCGCATCGTACGTGATGGAGAAGGAAGAGATAGTCAACGCCTGCCCGATTTTCCAATACAGCATTCCTTAGTTCCCGCTGTTCTTTGTTAAGCAAGGATAATGCTTTGGAAGTAGCGTTTATACTTTTGACTAGCGTGCAGGCTAATCTATTTATTTCTAGTCCGTCCTCCAGAGCCCATCCTGTTATTCCAACCAGGGAGAATGCTAACGCTATTTTCTCCTGGTCCGACCATAAGTGTGATTGGCCGTCACAGTTTTCATCTAGAGGGGCGGCTCTAGCTCTACGGTCTCGCTTCTGAGGCCATGGAGGGAGGACTGTTACCAGACGGCTAAGGGAGCAAGGTTGAGTGTCAGACAGATAGGCTGGTATGTATGACCAGGTTCGAGACCCACAGCAGGAGCCCAGAGAACACAGAGACCACAGAGCAAGAAAAAGAGTAATTTATTACGCACGGGCTTTTGGTCTTTTGGAGAAATCCAGCCAAAAGCCCGCGCGTAATAAATTACTCTTTTTCTTGCTCTGTGTTCTCTGTGTTCTCTGGGCTCCTGCAACAGTACAGAAAAGTCTATAGTCAAATGTTCAAACCACTATACCAGGCTGGCTCATTAGGAGCACATACTTACTTCTATAGTCCACAGCTGTTATCATATCATTAGCTATTCATTGCTACAACTGGAACTAGAGAGGTTAGCTAAGAGAATGAACTGCAAATCAGGAAATTCCTGTTTCAGATCCCATATATTCCATGAACTCATTATCTGTTTTCATCTCCCAATCTACAATATGGGGGACTTAAGCCAAAAGGATGCTCAGCTGTTGATGTGCTAAGAGGTGAGAGGAAAGCCTTAAGCTGAACAACACATAGGAACATGTCATATGAGAAGCTAGAAAAAATAAAACAAGAAATGGAATTTATAAACATTGCAATACTTGAGATAAGCAGGCTAAAGTGGACAAGAATGGGACATTTTTGAATCAAATAATTACACAGGAAATGAAAATCTAAGAAGAAATCGTTTGGCATTCATAGTGAGGAGAGATGTAGCAAAAGCAGTCAAAGATATAATGTAAAGTCAGACAAAATAATATAAATAACATTTCAGGGAAAACCCATCAATATAACCATAATCCAACTTTATGCTCTAACAGAGACAGAAGAAGAAGAAATTAGAAGACTGTATGCTGGAGTCCAGGAAGAAATTGATCACAGACCAAAACAGGACTTCTTGTTAATTATAGGTGATCGGGATGCAAAATTAATATACACAGCAAAATCAAAGATTGTAAGAAAATTTTGTCTAGGATCAAGAAATGAAGCAGGAGAGTGACCTATTGAATTTTGCAAGGTGAACAGTTTGTTTATTCCAAACACATTCTTCAAGCAAACAAAGAGGCAACTGTATAAATGGATGTCACCTGATGGCCAATATAGAAATCAAATAGACTACATAATTGGAAGCAGAAGATGAAGAAACTCCATTCTCTCTGCAAAAACAAGACCAGGAGCACATTGTGGCACAGACCATGGTATCCAAAATCAGAGTAAAACTATAAAAGAACACTACAGCAACCACTGTGCCAAAATACAACCTGAAGAACATTCCAATAGAATTTAAAGATAGTACAAATCTATATTTACATTATCAAGGCTAATTGACCAGGAGCCAGAAGAACTCTGGACCAAAGCCAGGGACATTGTCAGGAAGGAATGCAAAAAAAAAGAAGATAACCTTCAGTCTGTGACAAATTAAACACTTCAAGCAGGTTAAGGACATACAAGAAGCAAAACCCTGAATGCAACTGTTCATCAACTTGTGCACAAGGACAAAGAGAGCTACTATAATAAGCAATGCAGAGAAATAAAAGATGGCAACAAAAAGGAAAAACAAGAGACCTCTTCCACAAGATTTGAGAAATCAAAGCAAAATTTAAACCATGAGTTAGGATGCTCTATGACCAGGAAGGAAGCACATTGCATGATCAAGTACAAATGAAAAAAGCCAATGGAAACAATACATTGAACAACTATATAAAAGTGAGGAAAGGATGACAGCTTCATTCAAGGAAGAACCATTTGAAGATGAACCTACGATTTTAGAAAGTGAAGTAGAAGTTGCACTCAGGGCATTTGGGAGAAATAAATCATTAGGAACAGACGGCATATCTACAGAGCCACTTCAGGCTACAGAGAAAAAATCTACTCTAGTTCTAACCAAAATCTGTCAACAAATATGGAATACAAAACAATGAGGCAGAGATTGGAAACAATCAATACGCATTCCAATTCCTAAGAAAGGGATACCAGGGACTGCAGTAACCAACTGACCACACAAAAAAAGTGATGCTCAGAATTCTGCAACAAAGACAGCAGGTCTCAATTGTTGATCTTCCTGTTTTTGCAACTTTGTCTGGGTATAGGTGGTCCCTTAAATCATCAGCCCAAACAATTAAGGGCCTAGAAATGAACAAGACACGAGTGCAGGTGATGTAGTTGTGGCAAAATTAGCAAACTTTGACCAATTAACATATTCTTCAGCATTTCACAGATGAAAATTGGGATACATGTGGACAAGCAACATCAGAGTGTGGTCAAGATGGCTAGTTATTAATGAGGAAGAATACTCAAGTTAAGAGAGGCTGCAGCTGTTTCCCTTTGCCTGAGACCACTGGGAAGGGTAAGAATTCCACCCTATCCTCTCCTCGCTGCTGAGTTGAGTGCAAATTACTTTTGCACTTTGAACTCAGTTTGTGGTAACTGAAATAAGCTGAAGACAAAGCGGGAAGGAAAGCACAAAGAGGAGAGAGAAACCAATGATTTAAAAGCTGAAAAAGTGGGATGACAGAAGGCTGATTACAACTGTTTCTGCCAAATTGGGACTGTGGGTGAGTAGGAATTCAACTATCATGGTTTCAAATAGTCCGGTGGACAACTGGGCTGCTGTGTTCCGCACTGTCCTCAGAAGTAGACCCACACTATGGATAACCAGCGGCAGAGGAACCAGGGCCAGAGGAACCAGGTCAAAATCAGAAATGACAACAAACAGCTTCAGTTGCTGGCAATTTCTGTGGAAGCTGACAAGGCAGATGTTCAGGTCTTGTGAGGGAGGGTGGAGTTTGTTCATTTGTTCTCTTGATAACTGAGCAACAGCTTCTGTCATTAGTTTCACTATCAAAGGAATGTGAAGAATGCCTTGGGGTGGGGGATTTTACATAGCTTTCAGTTTGTGTATGGCTGATCTGCTGCCGGAAACAAAGAAAAAAAATCCAACATTTTAAAACTACAAGTTGCAGCTATTCGGATTTTTATTTATTGTAAAAATTCCAACTGATGTATCTTCACTTTGTATGCTTCATGAAAACCTGAATCACAAGAGAAGAATGTCTTTTTCTTACTGCATTTACTGCTAGTAGTAAAAAGCAAGCAAGCAAGCAGGCCAAGCAAATCTTTCTTTCAACAGTCAGCTTACCAGATGCTGCACAGAACTGCTGGTAGAGAGAACTAGCATTATTAAACCAATAAAGAACACACTCCTTTTGAGAATAAAGATATGTAATTCCCCCCCAAAAGAGTCTGTAGACTTAAAACATATATACACTGGACTTTTCCACAATAAATATCCTTACAATTAATCCTGTATGCTACTCAGAAGAACGCCCCAATGAGTAATGTGGCCTTATGCCAAGTAAGTCAGTGTTCAGGTGGCCACTTTAGAGATGCCAAAAAACCAGGAACTTTTTGAAGAGTGTTCTTGTTTCATCTGTTTTTATTTGCTGTACATTGCTTTGGAAGACTCAAAAGCCTGAAGGACAGTAAACAAATAATGAAAGAATAAGCTGCCAGTTCATGTGGGTGGAATGTATTTTATCTCTTTGCTTCAGGCAGCAAAATGTTTTGGGCCATGCCCGGAAAACTGCTTGGCAATCTCTTCAAGACAATTTAAGTTTAAGCACAACCATCATGGATGAAAAGTGCAAATGAATTCTGTGGAGTTAAAAAAGCCCTTTTTAAAAGTTTTCCACATATTTCTATAGTGTGCAGTTTGCTCCCCAGAGGAGGGGAAACCCAATAACCTGGACCAGAAAAAGATTTGTCCAAGATGGTTCTGAGAGAAAAAGTCTTTTGTGCATTAGGGTTCCCAATTCAGGATCATCCAAGGCTCCAAGATTTCCAGGCCACACCCTGAGACCTAGAGAGAGCCTTCAATGGTGTCATTGTGTTACACACTAAGTACCAATCCCAGTTGCTCAAAGTTTCTCCTTCTAACATACACACATACATGTTTTTCTGTTTAGAAATTAGGACAGAAATCTTAGCTAAAGAGGCTGTTTCCAGATCAAGGTGGAATGAGGGGATTATTCCTCCTCACCTACTTAAGGAAATTGGATCAGGAACATTTAATCTAGCCTACTTGCTTCAGCCGCGGAGCTTGGAGTATGTGGAGGGGGGCGGGAGAAGTTGTGGCCACGGCCCTCAAAGGCCCCCTCCCTAAACTGCAAACCCCAGGATTCCATCGGATGTTAAAAGTGGAATAATAGCACTATAACAGTCTAGTGCAAATATGGCCAAAGTTGACTTTATGGCAGCTAATAATAAACTTGCTTATAGACAGAAGGTAGATGCAGAATAGAGAAGGGGTTGAGCTGTAGTCCTGCAATGACTGGGAGAGAAGGAACAAGCTTAGTAAATGCATGGACACCTCCCCTCCTCTTTGCAAGTTGGAGCAGCAAATCAATTAAGCCCTGAAAATTATACAAAGCTGCTGCTGTTGTAGCTGATCTGCACACAAACCTTTCCTTTTGCCTGGATCTGAGCCCACCAAAACTGGAGAACAGGCACCCACATCTCCGATCTGAAGATGACCTATGGTAACTGAAGAGACAGGGCCAGGTCCCAAGGTCTCACAGTCTTATTGTGAATGCCTGCTGTTAAAGGGCTTTAGACTCAATATAAAGGCCCTTAACAGCACTGTGCCCCAGGAAATACTGATTACTCCTTAAGTTTTATGGGCATGGGAAGAGAACGGTTGCAAGCAACACTCTACATTCCTATCATTCTAAAAGCTGTACCCTCACTGAGGACAGTGATAGTAACAAGAATAAATTCATGTTTGGGGGCCTTTGGAAAACCAAACTAGATTTACTCCCTGCTGGACACAAATGCTGAATAAAAGTAGTTGGTGTAGTGCCATCCGGTAGCTTGGAATACCTCTTCTTGGTCTTAAGAACTACAGAAACAAACTAATCTTTAATTCTTCCACATCACTTATATTAGAATATCATTTCCCATGTGACCATTAAGAGGGTCTCAAGGTGTCCCTTATTTGAGGGCCAGAAACCTTGTCCCCCATAGAACTGGTGGGTGTCCCTTATTATAAGGGATGTCCCCTATTTGAAAGCTGGGAACATTTTCCTTGTATATAGACTGAACAAATTGCTGAATCCTGCATGTATGGATGTAGGCTTTTCATAAAGATAGAAACGTGTGCAATGTATGACTATGAACAAAGGATTAACTTTACAGAGAAATAGATGGCTAAATCAACTAAAATCAATACTTTAATTTGTTATTTAGGTAGAACACAAACTTGTTAATACCTGCTTCCTGATTGCCAATCCCTGCATGTCATGAATTTTGGTTGTCCTTTATTGCTATTTTGAAAACCCGGCAACACTCAACTACTAATACCCTGTCACTGAGCGGTGGTGTCTATAGAATACCTTGCAAAACACGTGACATTTTAGTCACTCACAGTTATGCATGTGGTAGGACATGCATATTGTAGAGAATCTAGCAATATTCACCCTTCTCTTAGATCCTTTCAAAACTGTCACATTCTAGCCTGACCAAGAACTTAAAGTAAGAATTATCCTATGCAGGAGAAACCTGTCAATTCTCCCTGACACTGGTGGTCCATCCCCACTGATAAGTCTTGAAAATGGGTGTTTACACACAGAGAGATGTTGGCAAGCTGTCTTTATTAATGATTCAGTCTTAGATAAAATCTAAGAAGCAATGTAGCTACTGATTCCAACACAATGTTCAGAACCCCATGACAGCTGGTTCCAATGATTCCCCAGTTTTGTGATCTTAGAAATACATACCAGAACACTCAGTACAGTTATAGAAAGCTTACATTGACTACTCTTTTCCATTTTAAGTTAAATACTCTCTATTGAAAGTTTGGAACTGAGTGGAGGGATATAAATTGTTATTAAAATAAAATTAAAAGATGTTAATTGGAAAAGTATGCCCAATGCTAAGTGCTCACATCTTTCTATGGAGATGATCTTTGCTTTCCTTTTCAGCTCTAATGCTTCATCACATGTTAATTTTGTTTATATTTATAAATGTATTCTTCTAAACTGCTAACATGTAATATAGACACCAAATTACATTAACGTGTATTTTAAATGCTCCAATCTTAGTTAAATAAACAGCACTAAAGTGCAGTGACAAGCATTTTGTGCTTTTACTTTAGCAGCTAGCACTTCTTTAATATTGCAGTGATTACTTCTCTGTGTGTGTATGTAACTTCTAGTCATCTGTCAACTTGAATTTCATAGGGGTTTCTTAAGCAAGGAATACTCAGACGTGGTTTTGCCAGTTCCTTCTTCTGAAGTATAGCCTACAAAACCTGGTATTCTTTGGCAGCCTCTTATCCGAATATTAAACAGAACTGAACATTTAGCTTCCAAGATCAGAAGGGATCTGATGCCTTTACAGTATTTAGACAGCCAGCGATTACTTAAGCCTGTTTTAAAAGCATGCCCTGGATAGAAGAACAGCAACAGTATTTAGGCAAGGATACATAAAATACTAAGGAACCATGAACAGTTGTTCTGAATATGTTACATGATCAATCTGAAAAAAGATTAGGGTTATTACCAGTAAGCTGTATAGCTCCCTGTTTTTAGCTGCACAAAGAGCTTCTATGTACCTTACTATCTGTTCTGACAGGACACAGAAGAAGATTGCGTTTTGTTTTGGTACTTACACTTTCCTTCTTCATTCCTACACAGGACTCTAATATCATCCACATTTTTAATAATATCAACAGACTCTCCTGGCCTCACGTGCAGGTCTTTTGAGCCTCTTTTTTTTGGAGATGGCGCTCGCGATATGGTTGTAGTGTAAAGAACGCGAATATCACCCTCAAACTGTGAAAATAACACAATTAATTATCATGAAAATCTCCACTTAACATTTTATTCTTCATTATTATGAGCAAGACTTTCAGGCTGTACATATCTGAAGTACAAACCAGTGTGCTGCTTGTTGTTCTAGGTAAGATACAGAATTCATAGAATCATAGGCCATTTCCACAGTAGACTGTTATAGCGCTATTATTCCACTTTCAACATCCTATGGAATCCTGGGGTTTGCGGTTCTGGGAAGGGCCGGCTGGCCCCTCCCGAAACCGCAAACCCCAGGATTCCATAGGATGTTGAAAGTGGAATAATAGCGCTATAACAGTCCAGTGCAGAAATGGCTATAGAATCGTAGAATTGGAAAAGACCACAAGGGCCATTGAGTCCAAAATATTTTCAAGAAAGAAAAGAAAGAACATGAGAAAAACAGAAACTACAATAAGACATAGTGGTACGGAGAAACATATTGTACAAAAAAAGAGAAAAAACATTAGAAAAAAATGAACAGAAACAAAAACAGTACACGTGAACGAACAGTGATCTAGAAAGAGAAAGAAGTTTAGACTTCTGCACGTGGTTAGGTTTCAACTTTAACTAATAACCAACATTAATACCTTCCACAATTAAAAAGAAAAGAGAAAAGGTAAAATAATGGGTTATAAAAACCATCCTATACCATTCCCTTTTATCAACATTTTTTCATACATTTCTTCATACAGTCCACAGTTATTTGCTATGATGGGGCAGTGACCATCTTGGACATCATTAAAAGACAAATTAAGGATATCAATAGTCTGAAATTTCTCCACAGAAGGGTGACCAAGATTATCAAAGATGATCCAAAGTCTGGAAACCACTCCTTGTGAAGAACAACTGAGGGGAGCTGGGTATGTTTGACTTGGAAAAGACTGAAAGGTGATATGGCAGCTGTCTTTACATATCTGAAAGGATGTCATGTAGAAAACGGTGCAAGTTTGTTCTCTGTCCAGAAACTGGGGTAGAAACCAGTGGATGCAGATTATAAGTAAAAAGATTCCACCTAAATGTTAGGAAAAACTTCTTTAGTGTAAGAGTTGTTCAGCCATAGAACAAACTGACCTGAAGCATAGTGGTCTCTTCATCTTTGGAGGTTTTTAAACAGAGGTTGGAGGGGAACCTTTCAGGGGTGGTTTAGCTGTGCATTGCTACACAGCTGGGGTTTGAACTAGATGGTCCTGGTGACCCTTCCAAGTCTAAGAGTCTATGATTTTCTAATAGAGGAAAATGCTTTCATGGCTAGCTGCTCTTCTGTTAGATAATTTCTGGAATTTGAGACAACATGCTTATAATTCCAGTTGCTAAGGATCATGGATGGACAGATAGATACTATTGCTCTCACATCCAGTTGTGGGCTTTCCAGAGGCATCTAGTTGGCTCATGTGGGAACAGAATGCTGAACAACATAGGTCTTTGGTCTAATTACCAGCTGTTTTATATTCTTATGTTAATCCACCACACAGTATACTATCCTATTTACGTTGTATTCTACTGGTTTATGTCCATTTTAGGCCTGCATGTGATGACTCAGTGGAACAGCAGGCAAGGGACAGTTTGTGGTACTATGCAGAAATGTATGCTTCTACGTGCTACACTGAAACTATATATAATGATCTCAATAGTAAGGCTTCCACTTCCTCTGGATCAAGTTCTCAAAAAAACCTCTCCTGAGACGACTGAATAACTTCCTCTTACAGTCATAACAAAAGCTTGACTGATCATATTCATAATGGTGAAATACACCACTTCCGTATAATTTTCCCAGGGGAAATAAAGATAAACATTTATATTATGGGACAGATTTTTCAAAATTGCTTTGTTGTCATATTATACCATGTAATATTTCAAATAAACAGTCTAATCCTATAGCCATCACTAGGAAGGAAATCTCACTGAGACACTTGGGACACTTAGTATAACTCTTTTAGACAGGGGATATATTTTTAAATAAGTAGGCTGCTTAAGCATATCTGCATATGTAGAAATAAATGGGCCTGGAAGCTCCATTGAGTTCAAAAGGACAAGCGCCTTCTAATAGTCTGCACTGAACTCAGGGATGGGAAGTAGGTGGCTTTGCTGAGGGTGTTGGACTGCAACTCCCCCCATTCTGCACCATTGAATAAGCTGGCTCAGGCTGATGGGAATTTCAGTCCAGCACCTGGAGCAACACATGTTCATCTCTGTACTCAGCAAATATATGTAAAATTTCTCTGCTGATCTTATAAGGGGAAGGATTTAGTGCTTTGCGTTTTGCAAAGAAATGCTATGGGTTTGATATTTCTAAGAAGAAATGGGTGGCTTGTTTTGAACAAGGAAAGACATCATATGTAAAATGCTGTCTACCTTTTATTCAATCCCCCAACATTTCATAAAATCACAGAATTTTAGAGTTGGAAGGGATCTCAAGGACTATCAAGTCCAACCCCTTGCCGTTCAAGAATACACATTTCATTTTTCTTTTAAAGTAGCCAGAGGCTATTCTAGTTTTGATCTGTATTACAACATTGAGGGAGAGATAGATTAACTCTTTGCATGCAGCCCTGCTGTTTTCCCAATCCACTCTGCCCCCGCCCAGCTTCTATCTCACTATACTGGAGAAGAAAACTGACAGGAACTGCAAGAGGGGTTGGAACAAGGCACATGTTGGGACAAGGCATACATTGATGTGTTGTTGTTGTGTGTCTTCAAGTCACTTCCAACTTATGGCAACCTCATAGTGAACCTATCATAGGGTTTTCTGGGGCTGAGAGTGTATTGCATGCTCAGGGTCACCCAATGGCTTTCCATGGCTGATCAGGAAATTGAATCTTGGTCTTCAGGGTCATAGACCAACACTCAAACCAGTACACCTTACTGATTATCTACACATTTATTTACCTTGATAGAATTTTAGAAAGTAAACTTAAGTCAACACAGGAAGCTGTCTTGTACCAAAGCAGACTATTGGCTATTTAGCTCAGTATTGAATTGACTTGAAGAAACTCTATGAGGCCTCCGCGAAGGATCTCCGGCAGCCCTCCGTGGAGATGCCAGGAACTGAACCAGGGAACCTTCAGTATATAAAGCATGTGCTATAAGTTACATTGTCTTCAATGAATATATGAAGAATATTTTGCAAAAGGTAGATCATGCTCTGTTGGTTGACCACCAAGTGTTTTTTTAGTATAACACCTAATCCTATTGGGAATTTTAGAAAGAGTCAAGGCTTGAAAAGTTACTTTTATAAAAAAAAATTAATATTACATACTGAAGCTGTTAACAACCAAGTAGGAGGAGGATAAACATGTTATTACATGCTAATGCCGTTCATAGTTGACCAGTGGTGGGATAATGTTCTGGGATGATGTCCCAGTGGCCATAATATCTTTTGGGGTCGTCTTGCTAGGCTAGATCTGGTGTGGGGGCTCAGTGCTTCAATCACTTTAAATGATTTTTTTTTTTTTGAGGAAGCCCAAGAAAGTGGTCCTGGGAGACACCTGCATGGCCTAATTGTGTTCATTGCATGAGGAATTATAGAGATTTCAGGAGATTTTATCTCCTTACAATCAAGATGAAACTGCTAGGTGAGGATGCATGGAGATTTGGAGAAATAATACATTGCCTCTCTTTCTTTCTCATGTAAACCATGGGTGGGCAGTCCTTGGAATCTAAGAAATGCATGCAGTGATAAGCAGTGGGACGTGGGCCACAAACACATATTACTGTCTACATTCCACATATTAAAACCTATGTTTTAATATTAAAACCTATGTTTTAATAGGTGGGGAAGTTGAAATCTCCTCTCTCTAATAGATTATTGGCTGCATGGAGACTGCTGGGGCTGAAGGAGGTAAAAGTTTCAACCCTTTGCCCAGTGATCCCCATTAAGAGCACTGGGGAATGGAAGAGATGACAACTTCTCACTTTAGGTCTTTCTGCATTACACTGTTATTCCACTTGCAACATACTGTGGCATTGAGAATTCTCAGCTATAACATTGTAGTGTGGAAAGGCTCTTTGTCAATGATCCCCAACATGCATCAGAATAGTCTCCTCTCCCTCCTGCAGCCCAGTTGATGCCTGACTCCCATGGCTTAATAGACCACATAATGAGTGGCCAAGTACCATGTGTAGCCTATGAGCTGGTAATTTAAATCTAGGAGAATGGTGGAACTTCTGAACTGGTGTCTGAGATGGGCTCTGGGTAAAAAACAAACAAACCTGAAGCATAATCTAGATTAGATAGAAGCACCGGTCACTGAGAATTCTAAAATTTCAGGACTGAAAACAAGGATCTGTACTATATGAGAAAAAGGGGGCTAAGTTCCCTAAAAGCACCAGATCCTATTTGATCTTGGAACCCATGCAGGACTAGCCCTCACTTATACTCGGACCGAAGACTGCCAATGAATACCAGGTGCTGTAGGCTATATTTCAGAAGAAGGAATGGGCAAAACCATCTCTGAATATTCCGTGCCTAAGAAAATTCTATAATATTCATGGGGTCACCATAAGTTGACAGGCAACTTGAAGGTACACACACACATTTGATTTGTCATTTAGGATGCTCTTTCGGCCTCAGTGCTCTTGGCCTCTAGGTCATGGTGGTGGCTTGGAGTGCTTTGTTTACCAGCTTAATCTGTACCACCAGCTGTATTCCTTCAGACTTGAGAACACCATTCTCTCCGAAGCCCATCTGGCGTCTTCATTGATCAATTTTTAGGCAGCTGGGCAAAGACCAGTGTGTTTTGGCAAACCACATTAAGTATGATTATGTGATGGTTGCAATATTAGAAATTGGATATACTTATGTCTATGGCTGGTGTTTTATGCCATTTCAGCTTTAAAAATAGTTTTATCTCTGTTTTACGTTAGGTACACAAATATGGAGTACAAATAAACAAACAAAAGACTAACTTTAAACTTCTTTCGAAATTCTTTCTCTTCTTTTTCCATCTTCTTGAGTTTCTGTGAATCATGCTCATCTGATCTGGGTTTTCCAAAGCTTGAAGACTTCATATTCATCCCCAAGCTAAGCAAATTTCAAAACAAAACAAAAACAAACAAACAGCCAAATTATTAGCGTACAAATGATCAGGCAGTTTGCTTTCAGTTGTGAAATATTATTTGTGGCCAGCATCCTGTATTAGCTACTTAATTAAATATACTTAGAATCATAGAATTGTGGAATTGTAGAGTTGGAAGGCACCACAAGGACCATCAGGTTCAACCCCCTGCCATGGAGGATTACACTATCAAAGCATTCTCGACAGGTGGCCATCCACCTTCTGTTTAAAAACCTCTCAAAGAAGGAGACTCCATTATACTCTGAGGCAGCGTATTCTGCTACTGAACTGCTCTTACCGTTAGGAAGTTCTTCCTAATGTTTAGATGGAATCCCTTTGCCCAAAGTTTGAAGCTGTTGCTCCAGGTCCTAGTCTCTGGAGCAGCAGAAAACAGGCTTTCTCCATCCTCTATATGACATCCTTTCAAATATTTAAACACAGCTATCATGTCACTTCTTAACCTTCTCTTCTCCAGGCTAAACGTACCCAACTCCTTAAGCCTCTCCTAATGTGGCATGCTGTTTCAGGCCTGAAGTCTAAGGGCTGCATGTCTGGGCTTTAAATTAGCTTGGTCCAGCCTCTGTTTTACAAGATGCCCATAAGCTTGTCTTTGAAGGACTAGATCTTCAGATGTCATGAAGATCTAATTTTGCACGTGCAGCTTCCATCCCCAACATCCCAATGCATCATGCTGGAGGGTGGATCTCCTTCCACTGCCATAACCCTACCAACCGCAATGCATTTTGTGGGGGTAGGGGGTTACCTATGGTTTGCTGAACCTCTCCTGCTTGCAATGGGAGCAGCTGGGCAGCATGCAGGGCTGCCTCATTCATAGGAAGCCAAAGAATTCTGATTTACCATGGCATTGCAAGCACAGGGGCTTTCCGCACTACACTGTTATAGTCCTGTTATTCCACTTTCAACATCCTGTGGAATTCTGGGGTTTGTAGTTTACTGACGCCAAAGAGCTCTCTGGTTAAAAAATCTCAATGCCCCTCCCTAAACTGCAAACCCCAGGATTCCATAGAATGTTGAAAGTGGAACAACAGCACTAAACAGTATGGCGCAGAAAGGCTCTCAGTCTGTATATTGCATTAAGAGTAATGTAAAGTAGATGAATGCATGGGAACTGTATTTAGATGGATGGACAGACAGATACAGGAGAAGAGAGGATTTCCTTTGTTGTCTTGTTTATGCAGCAGCCTGTTCAGTAAGACCATTCCCCCCATCTTGCCCCTTTATCCCTTGCACGCAGCTCTATTATCTTTCTTCACTCACCTCAGTTCTTTTGGTGGGGGAGGAAAGTCAGTTGGCTCTACATCATCATAAACATCACTATCTCCTGAATCTAAAAAGAAGAAGGAAGGAAGGAAGAAAGCAATTTAAAAACAAAAATCAATAAAGCTTATAGCAGAGGATTTTTTTTTGTTATGGTATGCCATAGCAATTATATGCATTCATATAATGTTTCCAATATTAATGGTTTTGAACAATCTAAAAGTGTAACCATGTATTAAAATTGTTGAACGTTCAGCAGTGCTTAGCACTGAAGAGGCAAGAATGCCTCAGGGCTGACAGTAGTAATAGGGTTGGATAGTCTGAGTGACCCGAAGCATCCTCTCTTCTTGTCTATCTATCCTGACTCCTCTATGATGTAAATGGATACTGTTAGAAATGTTTTCCTATCTTGTCTCTTCCTGTCAGTCCTAGAATGCTCTGTCCTAGAATGAGGCTAGATTAGAATTAGCACCCTGAGTAACTTTCCTGTCTTAGAATGGAGTTCCAACAATAAAGCCTTATTTGTTTGTTTTTTTCCAAATTATTGGTGTCTTTGCTCCTTAATCACAATCTTAAATTGCTGCACACACTCTCTGTCAAAAATAGTCTATCTGTTGTCTATGGCCATTTCCGCACCAGGCTATTGTAGTGCTATTATTCCACTTTCAACATCCTATGGAATCCTGGGGTTTGCAGTTTAGGGAGGGACCTTTGAGGCCCCTGACTAACCCCAGGATTCCAGAGGATGTTGAAAGTGGAATAATAGCACTATAATAGTCTATTGCAGAAATGGCTCATGTGAATTAAGGCTTATCTGTTCCTCTTTAGTATATATTCACCTGACAGATGTTACGGATGTTATCATTCTGGGTTGGATTAGTGCCTGTGTGTTTGCAGAGATGTTGCGGGCTTACAACTTCATCAGGTGGGAGCCTAAAATATGAGAAATGGCTCCAAGAATTTAAAGACTTTGTTGAATATTACACAAACATGTGGCTATTTACTGGTTTACAACAGGGATAGGGGACCTCAAAAGCTTCCTCTGTTCTTATCTCCAATCAGTGATCAAAAATAAGAAGGTATCTTAAGGTTTTTATAGTCAAAATACACTTCATAGATCTGAAGTGTGGTTTCAAAGCAGAAAGCTATCACATGAAACTGAACTGCAAACAAAAAAGTGCTTCCCCTCCTTTGCTTTAGAAGAATGTTAAAGCTAACCCTGTCAAGAAACATTTTCATTGTCTGGCCAATACGTGAAATATGTCATGTATTCAAGGTGGATCCAACTGAAGACATTATGTGGCTTGAGGCAAAAGACAAGAAGGAACACTTCCCAAAACTCCACATATAAAAGGCAATTAGCCTGGCAGTTGACTCTTCTTCTCTAACAGCATCCTTCACCAACTTAAAAGCAGACAAGTAGCACACAGACATCTCTCATGCACTGGTTCATAATATTTTGTCCTCAGGTGTTTTGGACTTCAGCTTCCAGAATTTCTGGTTGTTAGCCAAGGTGGTTGGGGCTTCTGGGAGTTGAAGTCCCAAACACTTGGAAGTCCAAAGATTGGGAACCATTGCTCTAACAGAAAGGACCATGGGTGAAGTTTTCAGGAAGAATGGCTATGGAGAATGTCCTCCCTTTGTCCCTCCAATATGTTCTTCCTGAGATGACCTCCTCATTCTACCTAATGGTAAGGCTGGGCCTCGTTTTTCCTTTTTAACTAGAAACATCAGGTACAGAAAATCAGGACTGGAATCTCAGGGTGTGTGCAGGTTAGCCTTCTCCTCCCAAGGATTTAGCCCCAAGAAAATTAATTCATTCTGAAACCACTTCAGGCATATCTCAGTTATCAAAGCCTCTGACAATGAAGCTCCCTTTCACAAAAGCTTTTTTTTAAAAGGCTCTTGTCACCTTTTTCCTTGTCCTCTGTCTAGCTACAAGCTTTTTGTCAAAGCAATATTGACATTTGGAGGATTATGAAGAAAGGCTGGAAGAACATAGACTTCAAATGTTGGATTACAGCAGCACAGCTGCAGTAAATAATGAAATAAGAAAAGTGTAATCCTGGAAAGAGTGGGATACTTCTCTAGCCGATTCTACTATAGCCATGTGTGCATGCCTACAACAAGGAAAGTAAACAGCTACCCATCACTGTGCATGTGTGAACAGCAAAACAGTGATAAAAGGGGAGAGCAGATAAGCCTACCTTGCCTGCTAAACAGCAGTATGTTTAAAAAAGAATGGATTCATACATTTGGCCACCAAAATGGAAATCACAAGAAAAGTGAAAGTTGCTTAAAGAAAAAGTAATATCTCAGTACATTTTGGAAGAAGCTTTCAATCGGACTCTAGAAGGTTCAGAATTGTTTTTATCTACTTACGCAAGGCGTTCCCTTTCACTGCATTTGGCATATGCACATCGTAAATTTTGAATAAAAAGTTTGCTGAAACGTTGAATTGCTCTCTCTCTCTCTCTAGTGTAGGAACATATCTCTACTCTTCCCATAGTATTTCTGCCTCTGGTACCAAATTTTTATGTAAAGAAGGAATGCCCAGGAATATATCTGCTTTGTTAATTGAGGAATACCTGCATTTGGCTTAGAATAGGAGGTTCCTATTTTGTTGTAACAGAAGCATCCCTCTCAAGCCAAATAACAGGTAGATGGTTGGGATCTTCTGTCTGACAACCCTGGCTAAAAGGGAGGAAGAAAAGGAGGACAGGAAAAGAAAATGTTCCATACAGAAGATAGCATCAACATGAGGTGTTTAGTAGCTCGGTCACAGTCTATGAGCAGCTATATGTTTTGATCTCATTACTTACCTTTTCCTGTTTGCCTTGCTGAAGGACCCCTGTGAGGAAGATAGATAAATAAATAAATGAAATTTATTAGGCATTTCTTATCATATGATCAGTTCTAATGGCAGATTATGGTTGTGTGATCTGCCTATATAGATATGCGCAGCAGGATTTACTGTTTGTTAGGCTGAATCTACAAGGGTGAGGCAAAGTGCCCTTACATCTTCTCAGTCCTGTTGGAACATTCCTCTTGTTGCAACATGAAAACACTGCTTTTTGATCCCTGAGGGCTTTGAGGTGATTTTTTAAAAACCTGATTTACTTTGCTGTTTTTAGGAAGAACTGTTTTTCAAAAATTTATGGTTTGACCCTCAAATTGGGGTCAGGGTAGGGAATGGGGGAAGGATGGGGCCAGGTTGTTGTTGGTGGATGGGTGGCATGGAGTTGCCAGAGATGCATCTCCTGAGCTCTTGCTTGCTATGAAGTGCACGAAGGGCCAGCACCATTTTTTCTGTCTCATTTTTCCCCCTTTGCACTCCAGACATACCTCAAGCTTTCAGTCTTTAAATACTTGCTTGCCTTTAGATGTCCTTTTGAGTAGGTAACAAGGGAGTCTCATGGGGCACAAAGCACCAGTGAATTCAGTAGGACTCGTGTCTGAGTAGATGTGTATAAAATTGCGCTGTATGTCATCAATCCTACACCCATTCTCCTGGGAATAAAATTTTAAAAATGAAGAGGCAACACATGTGAGGGCTGAATTAACTGTTCAGATGTGTATCCAGTGCAATGGGAGTGCAGATGGAGGGACAAAATGATAGAAAACATGCAAATATGCAGAGGCATGATGGGAGCAACCCCCACATACAGCCACTGTGGTTGTGTGACTGGACATAAATTGATATGGGGAACATATGCATGCATTAGAAAACCCCCTTCTACTAATGTGATTTCATGATGGGGTCCCATGTGGCTTTCCAAACTGATTTCAGATTGGATTAAAACAGGTGGAATTGGTAGTAAAAGGGTCAAACTGGGGCAGGATATTACACAGTGGAGCTGGAATACAGGCATCGTGTAGATTCTGGCTTATACTTTCCTTGGCATTACTAATTTGCTTCACCTAGATCTGCATTTCTTCCAAGGCTCTCAGGTCAAGGTCCACAGGGATTTATAGGCAGCATATCAGTGCAGGTACTGACCTGATCCAGAGCAAACTAAAGAATGAATTTTTCCAAACTCTGATACAGTGTGGCTTAGGCCATTTCCGCACTATACTGTTATGGTGCTATTATTCCACTTTCAACTTCCTATGGAATCCTGGGGTTTGCAATGTAGGGAGGGTTATTTAGAATTCTCAGCAAGAGAGCTTTTTGGCCTTAGTAAACTACAAATCTCAGAATTCCAAAGGATGATGAAAGTGGAATAATAGCTCTGTAACAGTGTAGTGCAAAAATGGCCTCAGAATCAGGAAGGTCATTGTGTTGTCTCTTATGAGCCCTTGTTTCATATTTCAGGTTCTGACACAACTATGCTAGTTTAAAATATCTTGGCCTGAGAATCATGCACTTATTTGTACCCTTTTGAAACATTACATAAATGCCATTATTGTTGTTGTTATTCTTGTTGGCCACCTAAATCCAACAAAGCAAAGCAAACAAAAATCACGAGAATCCACATATTAATGTAAGTTAATAATCTGTTTTCAAATGTGAAAGGAATAAAGGAAAAGCCAAAGATGAAAAGAGGATTTTTTTAAAACAAAATAATTAGATAATTAATTAGATATACTTGACAGTTACTTGAGATGTTTTTTTCTGCAGCACAGCACCTTGGATTGATGTCCACAAAAAAACCAAGTGTACTGCTTATTAGAGAAAAAAAAATTGATAAGAGGTCAAGATCAGAACATAATATGCAAACACACCTGAAATGGAAAGGGGAAGTGATGATGTGAAGTGAAGATACAAGCTCACAGGAAGGTATAGCAAGATATTGCAGATTTAGTGGAAAGGAAGTTTACTTCGAATAGCCAGGATATCACTTGGCAATCCTTACTACTCATCTTTGTGGCTTCTGTTTAAATGGAGTTCCATATGAATGGAACAGGGTCCATTTCTGTTTTATGCTGGGGTTATATTTACTATTCAGCCTTTCTAGGACATTTACACAGGAAATTGCTTTATTCTAGGTCTAACTCTTTTTTTCATCCAGCTCAGTAATGCTACTCTGACTTGCAGCAGCTGCCATGGCCTTTTTGTCAAATGATCTTTTGATTGTTCTTGTAAATTGCTGTGATGTCAACCCTGACTTATAGTGACCCTAAAGGTGAGAGACCTGCAAGTCACTCTGTCATCAAAAGTCCCGTTCAGGTCTTGCAGAGGGACATATATTCCTTGATTGAGTCTATCCATCTGTAATGTGACCTTCCTCTTTCCCTACCCCCTTCTACGTCACCAAGCATTATTGTCTTTTCTAGCGAGTCATGTTTTCTCATGGTATGTCCAAACTATGATAATCTCAATTAAGTCATCTTGGCTTCTAGGAAGAGTTCAGGCTTGATTTGCCCTAGGACCCATTCAATTGTCTTTTTAGCAGTCCAGGGCATCCATAGGATTCTTCTCTGGCACCCCATTTCAAAGGAGTTGACTTCCTTCCTATCAACTTTCTTCACTGTCCAGTTTTCACAACCATATATAGAAATCGGAAATATGATGGTATGGACAATCCTAGCTTTAGTATTCAATGACATATCTTTACAGTTGAGGATCTTGTTTAATTCCTTAATATCAGCCCTTCCGAGTCCTAGTCTTCTTTGGATTTCTTGGAGTCTGCAGTCTCCATTCTGATTAATGTCTCACCCAAGGTATGAAAACTCTTGAAGTATTTCCGTGTCTTCATCGTCTGCTTTTTAGCTCTCTGACACTTTTCAAAAAGTGTACAGGAGAAGCCAGAGACTGAGTTTGAGACTTTTGTATATACTCTACCACTGAGATGTTGCCTTTCCTGCTGCTTGTTCTCCTGTACTATACTGCAGCGAGAGACTGAAAGAGTGGACTATAGATTTTAGAATCTAACTACTTAAATGCCCAGAACTGTTCATGCTAGCATTTGGGGCATTAAGAATCTAGAAAGGAATCTAACCAACCTTTGCATCTGGGGTATAGAATATTGATGCATATGAACCACTCTAACTTGAAGAGAGGGAGATGATTTGCTTATAATTATAGGGATTAAACATAAGAACTCTCTCTTCCAAGACAATTCGAAGAGAATTTTAATTTCACAAACACAAAGGAATCTATATCCAATCATTTCCTACATTTCACTATGATTAGGAAATGTACTTGCTTAAATCAGGCTTAGGTAAACATTGAGATGCAAAAGGTCAGACTCTAGAAAACACAGAAGTGCTTCTCTTGAAATGAGGTTAACTTTTTCATTGATGTTAAAGTCTCATGATATTTCAAAAGAGGACAAAGAAGAATCTATGCAAAATATTTTTCCTTACGTGAACACTTGCAGTTCCTTGAACATGTAAAATAATAAATAATTCACCATGATGACATCTGTTTCACATAAAAAAAACTCGATGACAACAGAAGAAAAGTTGACCCAAAACAGATATACCATTGGCTAAATGCAATGGCCTGAGGCAGAAACCAATGGAGCTCTCTGTTTTCTGTTAATTAATGTGTCTCATTTTGAATTCAGAGCCGTGCAAGGGTGGTGGACTGAGCCCCATGCATTAGATTTGCCTTGTGCCAACTCTGACACTGTAATGGCTCTGAGAGCCTGGCATTTGAGGCAGCCATCTTGTTTTGCTCCATGGTGAAGCTGCCTCTGCTGATTTGCAGTTGTAATTTAAGCCAAATAGTAGTCAAGGACAGAACATGGCTGGGCTTTAAAGATGTGTTTTTATAGCTAAGGTGATTTGATAGGTGATTTGATTATGTGGCTGATTAGGCTGCTGTGAGAATTGTTAGTAGCATAAGATCAACAAGTATATTAGCTATTAGTCTTAGTGAACGCTTTTTTTTTTGTTTCACAGCAGTCTCTTACAGGGAACCTCGATTATCTTCTGTCACATTGACTTTAGGTGTGATCTCTCGTATACTTTTCTTTTGGTAATCTTTTCCTTTCAAAATCTTCGAAATCCAGGAATTAGTCTTATCTTCATCCTGTGACACAGACCTTTGGAGTATGCATGCAATTATCATATGACAGAGGAAATGCAACATGTTTCAAAGGATTTTTGGCTTGTGTGTTTAAAGGCTGTTAAATTTAATCTGTTTTTAAACATTAGTTAAATAAAGTGCTCATGACACTAAGGGTATTCACACATTATATACTTTAAGAGTACCCTGCAGGCAGCTCTATACTTAATACAGCTAACTGGAAATATTTGTATGTTCACTCATATTTCCTGCTGCAAACCCATTTTATTTATCTGATATATCTCTCTCCTGCTTTTCTCCCAAACTGAAATTCAAGGCAGCTAAGTGTAGATGTCATACGTACAGTTACATGCAACTGGGCAAAAAGACTCAGACATCTATACATGTGTTTTAAAGATGCATGAATGACAGCTACACTTGCTGCCTGTGAAAAAACACTGTCGCACACTGTTTGCACAGAATTTAGATTACCCAGTGAAGTGTACGCCTAAGATTGTTATTTGTCTAAGCAATAACATTCACATTTGGTAAGAAAGGCGTCATGTTTGTCAGTGGCTCCCCGCTGAATGAGCACTGGATAGCAAATTGGAGGTTGCTGCTATATAAAGTTTAAATGACACAATTGAAAAGAACATTGTAAAATACACTCAGATGTACTCCAAAGGTGCAACCAGGTATAAAGAACACCCAGTCTAACACCCAAAATAATGAATACCAAGGGCAAAATATATATAGAAATTATTACTTTGACACCTTATCAATATTTACCTCCTGCTCAGCATCTTAACATCTTACCCTATGCTAACCAGGCTTAAGACAGAATCCTCCACTAGCTGTTGCTTGTTTTATATTTCATACTTATTTCATCTTCACACTTACCTTGTTGGAAAATCATCACCATCATCAACTCCATCATAGATATCAGGGGATGGAGGAGGAGGTGGGAATCCTATTTGAAATTGGGAGGAGAAAACTGTTAAAACAAAGGAACTACAAACATAAACCAGTTTTGCAGCCAGAACATTTATAGTGAGAGGGGGACAGTGTGTTGCTGAAAAAGAAAGGAAGAATTGCATACCAGCCAAATGAGGTAGCTTAAAATGTTTAAGGTTATCTGCAGGGCACACTTATGTGTATCTACTCAGAATTCAGTGCCAGTGAATTTAGACCTAGGATGGCTGCATCTTCTACTAACAGGAACAGTCTTGTATTTGAATGGCTGCCAGTTCTTTCTGATAGGTTTTCAACTCAGTTCAGAGACCAGAAATGTTACTTTTTGGACTATAGTAAATAAATATATACACTTCCCAGAGTCTCCCAGCCATAGTAAGACACAGTAAGTAGCCATTTTGCCTTGAGGATTCTTGGAGTTACAGTCCAAAAAGATAACTTTGCCAAACTCTGACTCCATGTATATTTTTAAAGAAGGAAAAGCAGGGGATAGAAGATTGAGCAGCAACACAGGTCACCTGTAGTGTTTCCATAAGGCCTGCCTCATTCATATCATTTTACGGAGCTTCAAGATGACTTTCATTTGATACCTAATGTGTTTTCTCACCACCTTTTCTCTCTTTTTCATTATCACAAAAAAATTGATTAAGGAAGGAAAGAGATTAGCTGCACAGTGCTTTTTGACTAGATAGAATCATAGAATCATAGAAATGTAGAGTTGGAAGAGACCACACGGGCCATCCAGTCCAACCCCCTGCCATGCAGGAACACCCTCAAAGCACTCCCGACAAGTGGCCATCTAGCCTCTGCTTAAAAACCTCCAAGGAAGGAGACTCCACTACACTCTGAGGCAGCATGTTCCACTGCCGGACAGCCCTGACTGTCAGGAAGTTCTTCCTGAGGTTCAGGTGGAATCCCCTTTCCTGCAGCTTGAATCCATTGCTCCTTGTCCTGGTCTCTGGAGCAGCAGAAAACAAGCCCTCTCCTTCCTCTACATGGCATCCCTTCAAATATTTAAATATTTAAATATTCAAATATTTAAACATAGCTATCAGATGGCTAACTGAGAAGAACCCATAGCCATAGTGACTCCTCCACTTCGGTGAGCTGCATAGTTTGTTGTTGTGTGCCTTCAGGGCATTTCTGGCTTATAGCAACCCTAAAGCAAACCTATCATAGGGTTTTCTTAGTGTGTTTTTTTCCTGAAGGGGTTTGCCATTGCCTTCCCCTGAGAAACTGTGACTCACCCAAGGTCACCCACTGGGCTTCCATGGCCAAGCAAGGATTCAGACCATTCAAACTGCTACACCACACTGACTTATGCTTTATTGTAGTTCTCTTTAAATTAAAATGATTATTCTGACAGTTTGCATCTTTACTGGTGAATTAGCACATGCACATTTTAGGCAAAGCTCCATCCTTTTTTCTTCTACTCTCTCTCTCTCTTTTTTTTTTGGTAATGCATTTCCTCTTTTTTTTGGACAGAAAGATTGTTCAGCAGACACAAGGCTTCTGTCAAGCGTGGTAGAAGTCAATGCTACCATAAGCTATTGGCTGCCAGTTTCCAGTGAGTGAGAGAAATAAAATACATTTTAGTTTTTGCAAATATTATTAACAGTACTACTAACATGGATGTATTAGCTTATAGATATAAACACATTTTAAATATATTTACGCACATATACTTTAGTATATTTTGTATTTAAGCTTTTGTAATACAGTAAAGTCTAAGAGGCATATTTTTAGAGCTGGCAGCTGAAAAAGGCCTTGGACTGTCAGGTGCAAAAGAAGATAGAGATAAGGAACTCAATAGTGGGTGGATACTCCTTTCTCAGCTTCTGCAGACTGAAGATCAACAGAGCTGTGAGGAGTAAAACTAAGTTGATAAGGAAAGACAAGATAGGAATTTGGCACTGTTTAGTAAAATGGGTGGTTAGAATCTGTTTGATGGGCATTTTGAAATTACTAATGAAAATTAAAGTAGCACGAGGGAAAAGAGTGATTATGTGTGTGATCATATATACTGTAAATATGGGGAAGGGGGCATGTAACTTCTTAGGTGATTCTGATAGGTTGTAACCTCTAGGGATCCTGGCCAATTGGGTCCTAGAGAAAGGAAAATTTGCATCGGGATAGGGAATAAAACGTAAGGCATTCAACATTGGGGTCCTCTTTCATGAGCACCCTCTTCTGCAGAAGAACTTAAAATAAATGTGATTCATTGATCCTATGCCTAATTTCTTTGTGAGTTTTCTTTTTCTCTGAGTTATTTATTACAGTGAGTTTTCAGGAGATAACTGGAGTCAATGGGTTCAAATAGGATGCTGGTCTGTGAAACACTGGGAAAAAGCTACGCCAGTCTCCCACATCAGATAGCTTAAGAAGAAGTGGTATAGATGGTAAGACGAAACACAAAAACATGGCATATAGTAGGTAAGCTTTATGATAATAATTATTTAAAAGTCAAGAAATATTTGAAGGACTCCCTGACCAAATGATAACATAATCATTGGTGGCTCATGGTCTGAGTGGAAGGGAAAAACATCTGAACCTACCATTTTGCTCAGACTGTCAACATGGCCACCTCTGAATTTAACTATTCTCCTCCCTGTTCTTTCTCATCTGCAAGTTTTTAAAAGACAGCCAAAGGCATTTGCTCTGACAAGCCAAATATATTGGTTATAAATGAAGCTTAGCTTAAAATATATTGTATTGACCATTTACAAATATAGCTAGTTTTATCCTTGCATCTTTAGCAGAAACAGAAGTTTTTCGGGGAACAGTTTGAGATCAACATAGCTTTGATTTTCTAATCTTGAGATTGGTATTTATTTTGCCCTGATGTTAACAGAAGAGCTCTACAAATGAATAACAAAATAGATGTTGGAACACTTTAGGGGTTCAATTTGTAGTGCAGATCATAGCTGGCTTTCAAACGGTTGCTTCTGCTGATTTGCACTCAGGTCCAACTCTGAGGGCCTTTCTGCCCTGCACTGTTACAGCGCTGTTATTCCACTTTCAACATCCTCTGGAATTCTGGGGTTTGTAGTTTACTGAGGCCAAAGAGCTCTCTGGCTGAGAATTCTAAATACCCCTCCCTAAATCGCAAACACCAGGATTCCACAGGATGTTGAAAGTGGAATAATAGCACTATAACAGTGTAGTGTGGAAAGGCCCTGAGTTTCATTTCTTCCTTTCTGTTCTGTGTGATGATGGCTTGGGGATTGCCTGAGAAATGGATGGACAGGGAGAGGAATAGACAGACTGATAGATATTCATATTTTATTTTTTTATTATAACAAGATGGCAATAAACGAGAAACTTACCTGCTGTGGTACTCTGACCTCCACTTTAACCATAGAAAGAAAGAAAAAAATTAAGGCAAGAAATAAATATACACACTTGCACACACATAAATGCAGGCATCAGAAATCAGTTATCTTCCATTTGTTGCATACCTTCTCCCTGTCCCAATTTAGCGGGGACAGTCCCAATTAATTCTCTGTTATCTCATGTTTTCAGCTGCTTTTAAGATGTCTCTGTCTCTGTCTCTTTTCTTTCCTCTCACTTCCCCCCTTTGTCCTCTGCTTACTTAAGTACTGCAGACTATATTAAAAAGTGAAAATCGTTTGCACTCAATTTACTCTGCCAGAGTGAGAGGAGAGGACACAATTTTGCCTTTCCCAGTAGGTATAGGCAAAAACAAACTGCTATAGCCTCTCTTGACTTGTATGCTCCTCATTAATTACTTTTGCCATGTTGATTGTAATCTGATGTTGCTAGGCCACACATGTCCCAGTTTTCATCTGTGAAACATCTGAAGTTATATTGTTGGTAGTCTACAACTTCCATTCTCTATGACCATCCATACTGGCTGGTGTGATGGGAACTACATCTTGAGGGTCACAGCTTCCCTACTCCAGTGTTAATGGCTGCAATCCTAAACATACTTGCTAGGAAGTAAACTCCACTGAACTCAATGAGACTTAGTTCTCAGGAAACACTTGTAGAATTGCACATGATTTTTCTATATCTCTTGCATGAAATATTCTGCAGTTCACACAAAACTATGAAGTCACCTAAAAATGACAAGCAAGATTCGTATTCTTGTTGTGTGCCTTCAAGTTGTTTCCAACTTATGGCAACCTATCAGCCTAAGATGAACCTATCATGGGGGTTTCTGTGGCTGAAAGTGTGTGATGCACCCAGTGTCACCCAGTTGGTTGCCACGGCCAAGCAGAGAATCAAACAAGATTCACACTGGCTGCCCAGAAAGCATAAGAAAATTGCAGAAGGTAAAAAGTGCTTTGCTGGATGAGAACAATGATGAACATCTGTCCATATGCTATCATGAATTGTGGCCAGCTAGATGAAAGGCTTTAAGGGAAATGCCATCCTTTGATGTCTCACTTATAGATCCAGCAATCAGAGGTATTGTTCAGGTCATGATTCTCAGAGATGTACCACCTGAGCTAAGATAGGCTTCCTTTTACTTCTTTCTCATCCTCAACCTCCTTCTTCTCCTGGCAGCATAGGCAATCTGACTATGGATCTTTCTGCACTACACTGTTATAGTGCTATTATTCCACTTACAACTTCCTGGGGTTTGCAGTTTAGGGAGTGGCATTTAGAATTCTCAGCCAGAGAGTTCTTTGGCCTCAGCAAACTACAAACCCCAGAATTCCACAGGATGTTGAAAGAACAATAATAGCACTATAACAGAGTTGTGTGGAAAGGCCCCTAGTCTGTGGCCATCTTGCTGTGGCCTGAAGAAGAGGTCTCACTTCAGAGTAAGCCATTCTGAGTGAGATGGCTGTGGAGGCCTCCACCGCCTTTGCCACTATGCTGTAACATCAGCAAATACTACAGCTAACACTATCTTTTGTTTAAGAGAAATGTAAGCTAGGTGGACAGACTATAGCCCCTGTGGCCCCTAACCATTTATTTATTTATTTATTTATTTATTTATTTACACACACACCTATCAACCCATCCAAACTCCCCGGGCCAACCTTTTTTCACCCATAAAAAGAGTGTATTGCCTGCCCTGGAAGTATCCAGGAGTAGCAATCCACATTTAAAATATATAGCAGCCTCTCTGGACTGTTTAACATCAAAAAATATCTACTTTTTTCAAAATCAGAAGTGCGTGCCCCACAACATTTTACAGATGAAATCAGGACACATGGGGCCAAACAGCAGCAGAGCATGGTCTATCCTAGTTGGATTTAAATACCCACGTCCAGATCACAACACTCAGCACTAGGTGATTACAATCAGTCTCTCTCTCTTTTCCTTTCTCTCAGCCTAAGTTACCTCATAGCACTGTTGTACAGTTAAAAGCCATGAAGATGATATACATGGCCCAGCACTTTTGGAGAAGCTTAGGTAACAAATACATTTGAAAATTAAAGCTAATTTTTCTCTCTTACTAAGAAACAAGTTTGCTGAGCAATGGTTTTCTCACCATTTCGTGTTTTGAGTGGTGGAGGAAAAGAATCAACAAAACAAGCTGGATCATACTACAAACCATACTAGAATTGGCAGCTGTGGTCTTTGGCCAAACAGGAATCCATCACTCCTTTCTACCTCTTACTGTACCTGCTGATGCTGTCCTGGTCCCCAACATCGTCATACACTTCTTGGTCATTTTCTTGCTGCCTTGGCCGAATGTTGATGGAGGGCCGTGGCTTCCTTCTTAATGAATCATAGTCAATTTCAACCATGGTTGTTTTAATATAGCCATCTAAAACACAGAACATTGGGTACACAAGATGTGGTTACTTTGGTCTGGAACTTTGCTATGAGTTGCGATCAGACCTGCATTTTCACGAGAATGAAAGCAAACAAAAGTTCAACATGGGGTAGAAGAATAACCCTACCACTCAGAACACAGTTGATTTCATCTGATTTTGGAAATTAAGCAAATTAGGGCTTAACAACGATTTGGATAAAGACCACCAGGAGACATCTCCAGATAGCGCTACAAAGAATTCTGTGTAAACTCCTTGAGCACTGCTGCCAGTCACAAGATGTCAAAACTGACAACAGTGGGTTAGATTGACATAAGAGAGGTTCCCATGTTCCAAAGTGGCAGGAGAGTTCTTTTATTCTGACAGCAAACATGCATTATATTACTTAAGTGTACACTTTATTGTCCTGCAGGAAATTGCTAAAGGCAAGTCCAAAGCCAAAACTCTAGTTATCAGAAGAGAGAGGTTATGCTAATTCAATACAAACAGAATAAATTATGTGAATAGGTAATGTGACTACCACAGTTTCACAAATATTAAACCTTCTGGAGGGGTGTATGTGGAGTCTCTTTCACACTAAACAATTACAGCCCTTTGATACCATCTTTTTGAATTCTGGGATTTGTGGTTTCATGAAGCATTTAAAATTCTCCACCAAAGGGCAATAGTGCCTCACCTAAATACAAGCCCCAGGAATCCACTGAAACAGGTGTAGTTTCCCACCCTGTCTGTTAGGACTGAAGGATTGGGGGTCCTTGCCACTTGTCAGCTAATATGGATTCCCTCTGAAGTTCCAATATAAACTTCTGGCCACATGAATGCCTGGTTCATGATAGTGGTTAAACTAGACTGGCCAAGTTAATAACAACATCTCCACTTAAACATCCTTAAGTAGTGGAATTTCATGATATTTACATGGGAAATGAACAGGCTTTTTGATACTCTTTAGGGTATTTATTATATGCACTTAATAGATATACAAGCATATACATCCCCCCTTAGGGAGAAACACAGACATGTCAATGTCTGGGCACTGAGCTTCATCACATTACATTATAGTGCAGGTAAGGCAAGATACATTCATTACATTCCATCATATAGCCATTAGGATGTTAGACTTTCATAAGGACTGAACCTTTATCTCTCTGCATCTCCTTAACAAATGTTGTAATGGTTAACACATAGAATTCCATTACTATTTTTTTTCCTTTTTGTAATAAAAAAAATTAAAGAAAAAAAAAACCCAGAAAACAAACAGTACATAACAATACAATACAAATTATAAAAACAAACAATACATAAAAAGCTACAAACATCTAACAAAAACTACAACTGACCAAAAAGGCTACAAATAACTAAAAGTTGGTTCTTGCCCTTGTTGCAAACCTCACAAGTAGTTACATCTAACTCTTAATCCTTAAATTTATACCAGAGATTAATGCTTGCTGCTAATCATTTTTATCATCTTAAACATATACCTACAAAACTATGTGATGAATAAACAGCCCTTATAAACAATTAGAATCACTTATCAAGTGATTCTATATTCTATATTAGTGTAAACTAATTATCAATCATCAAAAATAAAAAATAAGTAAAAAGGTTAGTAAACTTAAAATTCTTTACATACAAATATATAAGTGGTTCCTAACTTATTCGATGTTCTCTATAAATCAATTCTTTGCTTAGTCTTATACTATATTCTATGTTAGTTTAAACTCAATTATTGAAAAACAATATCATAACCCCCAAAAAGTAATAAACCTCCATGTAGTAGATAACTTTTAAAAAGCAACAAATAGAGTAGAGCTATTAATTCCAATTACACTTCTTATATAGTATTAAAATTTGAAGTTTAAAATTGAAATATAAAGGGCCTGTCAATATCATCAGATCACTCTCATTCCCCTTCCAGTGATCAATACTGATAAGTCCATTTTTTCCTCAATATCCTTATACTCTTCTCCTCAATCTTACAAACATCTTTCTTCATCAAAATCACTCTTTTTCATTCTTCTTTCTTTCAAAAAAACAACAACAGATCTTTTCTGAGTACTCAAAAAAGGCCATTTATCAGATTAGTCATGTTCAGCCTATTTCTTTCATTCTTATAAGTAAAAAATCAGCTCTTCAAGTTGGTCCTGGCTGGGATATATAATCTTTCTGATGTCTGTCCACAAAAAATATAAAATTTCCCCTTCTCCTGAAAAGTGCAAAGTACTTTAAGAAGTACAAATAAGTTGTTGTAAGTTTTCCATAATTACGTCTTAGCTGAAAACTGAGCTAAAGCAACACTTGAGGCCTTCATCCTTCTTACATTGGCCATATTGGCACTCTCCAGTTCATGCTGTATAGTTGTTTCAGTTTGGATATTCATGACTTTCAAGTCTTGAATCATTTCTGACAAGACTCCTGTTGCTTCCTCCTTCTCTTAAACTTGCACAGACATTTTTTCAGGCATTGGTTGAATTCTTGTAACTTTACCTGTTCCATGTTGAAGTTCTCCTGTCATTCACTCTATAAATGCATCAAACTTATTTTCAATGAAGACTTTAAATTGCCTGAATTCTGCCAGGAATCTCACAAAATAGTCAAGCACATCCTCTCCCTCAGCGGAATCTTTTCCAATTTGATAAACTTTTTCCAAAATTGGAGCCATAATAATTACACACACACACACACACACATATATACATATACATATATATAGGGAACAGTACAAAACATCCCTTTCTCCAGTGTTATTGTTTCATAGTCATCTATTGTTCCATACGTTCTCACACAAGACAGCTTATATTCTCAAACATTAGATAAGGATTGTTCTTGCATAAACTTTCTTGGGAGAGTAAAAACTGGCACAATACCAACCAGCATGCAGACTAACAAGATTGCCTTAAAATCCAATCTTCATAATTCCAAGCATGATGATCTTGCAAATAATATTAACATTCTATTCGGTTAAAAATATAAATTATCTTCCACTCCAATTAACCAAGAGAAATGTAACAGTAACAATTCATTCATTCATTCATTCAAAAAAAAAAAAAAGAGTCATTGCTCCAAAAATCCAAGGTCAAAGTCCTCAAGTAGAAAATCAACTGTAAAACGAATAGTCTTGTCCCTAAAAAATCCAAAAGTTAATCCCAAAGTAAAAATGAAAGGAAAAACAAGGGTTGAATTATTTAACTTGTACAGCTTGTTATTCCCATGGCCGTCAAGAAGAGATACTGTGTCTTTAAATCCCCTGTTGCATGAGAAGGCTCTTAAATAATAGGGATACAGTTTCAACTGCAACAGTCAAGGGCTTCTTTAAGCAACAATATTACTAAAGTACGTGTGTGTGTGTATACGTATGTGTGTGTGTATATATATATATATACATATCACACACACACACACACACACATGCATATATACATATATACACATACATATACACATACAAGAGGTCAGGATGAAAGTTGGTGTAATGTCCTTATGGAGTGTGAAAGGCACTCATGCCCCAGCTCTACTGATGCACACAATTGTCTCCTCAGCTTCACGATTCTCTGAGGCTGCCCCGCTGCTAAGCGGACATCCTGCCGATCCTGGCTGATTCAGAGTCTTCGGACTCTCCGTACTGGTGTTTGTGATCTAGCTAGAGCTTGCTAGGTTGCATTCTCCATCAGTCCGACCAGAAATCATAACCCCCAGAGTAACATTACTATTTTAATAATACAGCTCATCTATTTATCCATCATCATCTCCCTCATCATCTTTTTTCATACTTTCTGTAGCGTCTGTCAAGGCATTATACAGACATTTGATAAAGACTCTAACCTGTAAAGAATCCTGTCCCTTACATCTTAAGGAATACCATTTCATCTGTTGAAGGACTAAATACTTCTGATCAGGCATTTGTGAGCACACAGGCATTCAAAAGTTAATCTCCTTGAACACTGTTAAATCTTAACAGCCTATTATCAGGCATCTATTGGGACGTATATGGGACATATATCTGTTTTAGCATAAGCTAAAACTGACTGACTGCCATCTTAATTACCTAGTGAACTTGCTTGGAGTTTATTATATATATACATTTGCACACATCCAAGGTGTAGTTTATTCTCAGTCACATCCTGTTGACATTTGACTGGGTATTTTCCCAGCCTTAAGTTGAAGCCAATTCCCACTGATACGTATACTCATCTTAACACATCTGGCTTCCTGTCTTATATCTTATATGCTATATAAGGTTACATTCTATACTGTATTGTACTTTATTCCCAGCCCACAAAAGTTGTCAACCAAAAATATCTGGCCTGTAACATCATAAGATGCAACCAAGACAGTTAAAGTGATATCAAAGTGATATAATTATGTAATTTGAAAGAGACCTAGGTTGGTCCTATACATTCTCAGAGCTGTCTTCATTCACTTGGGAAGAAATGCTTCACTCTGCTATGGCATGTTTTTTTTTTTAAATGCACCAAAACTGATCTAAAAACACCTTCTCAGAACCAGAGTTACAAGGATACTTGGAGCCCTCTGTGCTCAGCTTACAATTTCAGGACAGCTGAAAACCTAAAAGGAATAAAAGGTTGACTCTGGAACAACCTTTTGTTTTGCTGGAAAGGTTGACTCTGGAAAACCTTCCAGTTTTGCTGGAACAAAACTGTTCCAGCAGTTTTGAGTCTGGCAGAAAGAAAGGGAAAAGGAGCTGAATTTGGGCTCTGGAAACATCTCTGAGTACTGGGGGTCCCTCTAGACAGATGTGGTCAACTCTGGAAGGCTAGGGTTCCCCCCCCCCCACAGACACTCCCTAGGGGAAAAAAGCCTCTCTGGGACTTAAAATGGCCCAAGAAGGTCTACAAAACCTTCTTGGGCCATTTTAAGTCCCAGAGAGGCTTTTTTTTAAAACAAGAGGACATAAGTGGAGGTTACTGTGTGTGTGTGTGTGTGTGCGTGTGTGTGTACGCGTGTGTTTTAAAGGTCATTTCCATTCATTTCCAGTGAAAGTCTCTCCTAAGCCTAAAATTGCAAAAAAGGGCCCATAGCATGATGGAAATGCCCTCCATATACACTAGAGGGCACTTTTGACCTCAGAAAGCCAAATATGTCCTATGGGCCACACTTTGTCCATTCCTGCCCTTGAGAAAAAAGGGCCTCAGTCTGAACAAGTTACTGTTTTGGACTGCAACTATCAGAGGCCTTTTCCACACGGGGCGAGGGAATCGCACTGTGCCGGTACTTACCAGACTTCTTGGCTCCATGCTTGGGTCCAGGCTGGTCCAGAGCAGTGTGTGGCTGCTTCTCTGCACTGCTCTGGGGATGCAAATGGTGGCTTCTGGTTGGTTGAGGCTCTCCACCAACCGCTGAAGCTCCCCAGCCTAAAGCTCGCCCCTGGCAGATCGCACCGGACTGCGGGCACGGAGTGGCGCGCTCCATGCTTTTGAAAGACCTGTTTCAAGTGGTCTTTCAAAAGCACGCTGGACAACCACTTTGGGTCATTCCGGAGCGGGCTGAGGTGCGGAACTACACTAAGTAGGTCCGACCCAATCCGCTCCCAGGTGCAGACGTCCTCCCTGAAGGACGCTCTGCACCGTTTCTTTAAGCCTGTGCAGAAATGGCCAGAGTCTCACTGGTGGTCTTCCTAGAGAAAATGGGATTGAGCTCGGAAAAGTTACCCTTTTGGACTATGAATCTAGAATCTGCCAGCTAGCATGGTCATGTTGGTTTTCCATGCTTTAAAGTGGTCTTTGTTTATTGCAGTGTTTAAAATGTGTGCCTTCATGAATGCATATTACTAAACCCACTCAAATGTTGGGAAGGAACAATATATCTTCAACTGTCTTATTCTTAAGGAAACCAAACCGAGGTTGCACTGTAGCCCTAGAGAAGCAAGAGGAGTGTAATAGAATAAATAAGCAAATGCAGTAAATATTCAGGAGCCTGTAATCTGTCTTTGGCCTAAATGACATTTTCCAAACAGTGAGTGAACTCAGCTTTTGTAATTAGAAGAAATTATGCTCATTAAACAGTACTGTAAATTACGTCACTTTTGTGCTTTATACCTACAGGAGCCTCTTATTCTTCCCAGCCATTTTCCTTCTGGATTGTCTGTGATGCGGATTATTTCAATTTCATCCCCTTGTTTGAATGACAGATCATTCTTCCCTCCTTTGAAGTCCGTGCAAGCTCGTGCCTGGTGAATGACTTCAATGGGGCCCACCAGCTGCACAAAACAAGCATAAAGATTTTGTGGAATATGAAACTTCAATATTTTATCAGAGAGTACAATGAGCTGTGACAAATCCAAAACTGGAAAATTTGTTTTGTTTCGTTTGATTTTATACAAGAATGAGCCTTGCCTTCCCCAAAGCTCATGCACTTTCCACTTTGGCCATTTCCACACTACAGTCTTATAGCACAATTATTCCACTTTCAACATCCTATGGAATCCTGGGGTTTGCAGTTTAGAGAGGGGCCAGCGGAAATGGCCTTCTCTGTCATAGCCATAAGGAATTCTCTTTTCCATTTCTGACTAATTTCTACTTGCTTCATCATCTAAACCTGGACAAAGCATTGTTAATCTCAAACCACCCTTTATAACTCTGGCTTCTTCCTCTCCCACACACTTAATGACATTTTAGGGATAAGACATTTGAAACTGTGGTTTATCTAAAAGTGGAAGCTCCTGATCTAAACTCTTCTTTTTGATCATGATGGATGAAAGAGGTAAGTGCCTATGAGCCTCATTTTTGGGGAAGTGGGAATGGCTAGGTTTGGTCCTATAACCAAAAGTGAACACAGTCAGTGCTTTTATGCTGTTTTTTTCCCCTCCCAGTAAAATGATAAAGAAAGTGGAATCCCAAGCTTTGATCCTCCTCATTAAGCAGATGATTGTTCATCAACTTCTCCTGTACAAACTGATCTTACTAGTACTCAAGGCTACAAAACTGACCTTAAAAATGGAAAAATGATGACAATGGAAACCATCTATGGCCTTTTCCACATGGGGGAAAAACACGGGGTAACACGGGGTAGGGCGACCTCACCCGGAGGTCGTCCACACCGTGGGGTGCGCTAGGGTGGTTAGAAATGTGGAGGTTCCCCACCTCAAACTGCCCTTGCGCGGCCGCGGGGGTGGCACTGCGTGTTTTATAAAGACCACATTTCATGTGGTCATTATGAAATGCGCGTGCTAGCCCGTCGCAGCGCCCCATGAGGAATTGCAGGGGTGCGCAAGCTGCCCAGGGGCGGGCTTCCGGCTAGCGCGCTTCTCCAATTGGCGGAGAGCTGCCAGAAGCCGCCAGCTGCCATTTTGGGCACCGCCGGGTGCCACCGGACACCGCCACCATGTAGAGCGGCGAACGCGCGCTGCTCCCCGCAGCGACGCATCGAGTTAAGCTCCGTTCCCACGTGCGCCGCCCCGTTTCCCCCCGTTTCACACCCCCCCCATGTGGAAAGGGCCTATATTGATAATTAATGGCCACTTACTTAATGCGGGACTTGCTTGCAGTGTAGAAAAATCAAAATTAAATCAAAAATCAAAATGAGTTCTATTTGTAGACTAGGTGGACAAGTAGAAGTTTATGCTTCCTATATAAGATCCCCTAAAAGATACTGCTTTATAATAATCTCTCCAGCATTGCTTTCTATATTATGAATATAGTTATGGGTTATGAGCATCTGTATCAATGGTCTGCAAACATTCCAACCAATATTTGACGATCAGATATTTCTGTTTTGTTGCTGTTAGTTCATCTTTGTAAGCATGAAGCTAAAAGTAAAGGGAATTTCAAGAGTGGATCCTGGAGAAAGCCAGAATTCCAAACACACTCACTTGTGCTTCTGAGCAAAGTTGCCCAGTTACAGGTTATTCACGTGAAGAACTGCAATCTGAGTCCTGCTGAAGTGGATTTTATATCATAAGTGACTGGATTGTCTGTGCTAGTTGGGGATTTTGGGAGCTGTAGTTCAAAACCTAACTATTCCATGCATTTATATTTCAGAACTAGATATTCTGAAGTAAGTCATGTTTATTACGTTGTAGGTCTCTCAACAGAAGAGAAGGCCTGTCTCTCTTTCATATTACATAATTACACCACTTTGATACCACTTTAACTATCATGGTTCCATCCTATGGAATCCTGGGATTTGTAATTTTGTGAGGTAATTAGAATTCTCTGTTAGTGTTTCACTAAGGTACATATCCCAGGATCCATAGGAAAGACCATGGCACCTGAAGTGGAATTAATCTGTTATAATTGTGGAGTATGGTTATACTCCATAACTCATTTAGTGCTTCCAGATGAGTCACTCTTAGTGCTACCACTCAAAAAGCCATTTTGCAGTTATTTTGTCTGGCAGATAAAATAGTATCAAACTGTTTTAACTATGTAGTGTGAATGCATATCCTCCAACATTTTGCAGATGAAAACTGGGGCACATGTGGCCAAGCAACATCAGAATGTTATTAAGTAAATTATTAACAAGGAAGAATAGATAAGCTAGGACTGACTGCAGCAGTTTCCTTTTGTCCGATTCTACTGGGAAGGGCAAGATTTCACCCCTTTGCCTCCTCTCCTCCCTGCAGAGTGTTTTGAGTGCAAATTTCTTTTGCACTTTGAACTCAGTTTGTAGCAATTGAAATAAGTTGAAAAGAAAAGAGCAAAATGGGAGAAGTAAAGAGAAACTGGGACATTTAAAAAGCTGCTGAAAAAATGGGACGCCAGACAATTAATCAGGACTGTCCCAGCCAAATCAGGACAGTTGGAGGATATGTGAAAGGGGCCTCTGTCCACAATTATTGGAAACATGGTTGGTGGGGACACAAGAGAGGGTAGAGAATTCCTACAGAGGGAGACTAGGTCTATTCCCTCTCTGTTTTCCTTTTGCTGACAGGTCAACATAACTATCTGCATCCAGACAGGCCTTTGGCATGTAAGCTGGTTGATTTCCGAAGTGGTTTTTAATTGGTTGGGTACCATTTCTCTTATTGGCTTTTTCAAATTGTGTTTACATTTATTTGCTCTCCTGTCCTGTGTTAGTTCAGATTTTGTTTTTAACTATAATTATAGCATCATTTTTGACAGACAGGACATAAATGTGTAAATAATTAAAAGAATAAATAAATAATTGTTCAGCTCCAATTGTTTATTCAGGCTTTGTGCTGGAACTTACAGCAGTATTGAGCTGTCTTTATGTTTTGCAGTCACATAAAACATCAAGACTTTCAAATGGTATATATGCTGTTCTTTAGTGTCTGTATTTAGAGTTATTCTATGCGCTAAGAGCCATTCAGTTTGTTACTCCTTACTTTGAACTTCTTTCTGATCTCTTGTTCTTTTTTCTCTTTTTCTTTTTGTTCTTTCTTCTCTTGATCAGACTTTTTCCTTTCTTCTTTTTCTCTTTTCCTTTCATCCTCTTTAGCTGAAGGTCTGAAAAATGAAAAGCGATTGAAGTTTGAATCAACAGACAAAACAATAAATACCTAGTCAGGAACAAAAAGCAAAATGCAACCCAGGATGTCTCAAAATTACCCTTCAGTTTTGTGGTTCTGTTTGTAACTTGCGGAAGCCTTTGCTAGTGGATGGCAGGATAGTGGAAATATTTTCACCATTTAGTGCTCAATGCTTCTGATGTATGTATGTATGTCTGCACACACATACATACACACTCACTTTGCAGAGCTTCATCACTTTTGAAAGATGGATGCCATCTTTCCCTCTCTCTGAACGCCCTGTTGTGAGGAGCACGCTGGAGCTGGGGAAGGTATCTACTACATAAAATGGTGGCCATTTTCTATAGTGGTAAACATTTACACCCTTCTTCCTAGAATGCATCTTGGAATGGAATATGAAGAAGCGGGAGACAAAGGCCATTTCCGCACTAGATTGTTATAGCGCTATTATTCCACTTTCAACATCCTATGGAATCCTGGGGTTTGCAGTTCAGGGAGGGGCCGGCTGGCCCCTCCCTAAACTGCAAACCCCAGGATTCCATAGGATGTTGAAAGTGGAATAATCACGCTATAACAATCTAGTGCGGAAATTAACAGAGAATTCCAATCAGTATTGTTTTTGGTATATGCCCCTCAATCTGAAATGCGAAACAGGGAGGTTTCTTTTCTACATTGTAGCTGTTGTATGCCTTTCATTCGTTTTGACTTACGGCAACCCTAAGGCAACTTTGTTCAGAAGCAGTTTGCCTTTGACTTCCTCTGAGGCTGAGAGAGTGTGACTTGCCCAGGGTCACCCAGTGGGCTTCCATGGCCAAGCAGGGATTAAAACATTGGTCTCCAGAGTCATAGTCCAAGGTTCAAACTACTACACCATACTGCCTCTCCCTTTTACACATAACCCCTGGCAATTCAGGCTAAACCTCTGATACTTTGAAGATTCATCCCTGCCGTGATTGCAATACTCACTCATTGGCTCAAATCCCACATTGCTTCACAGTAGTGTAAATATCCACATGCGGAGATGTGCTGCACCAACACTTCACAGCCCTCGTACAAATAGCAACATTGCACAAAACAGGTCAGTGGCTGGATAGCGTGTAAACACTATGCATGTAGCTGTACACCTAACCTCACTTTCACTACTGTCAGCAGAAATGTCTGTTGCACTATGATGAATAATTCATCCCCATGGATAGTATAATGTACCCTCACATACGTCACTAACAGAATGCCAGCTTTTGTCAGTAATGAGCTCCAAATTCTTAAGGTATGATTTGGGCCAAACTGTGTATGATCCAGGGGATCTGAGCATGGGATATCCTGAAGTTTTTTTTTTTAAAAAAAGCTTAATTTTAGCCATCCCTTATTATCTGCAATCTGGAACTTACAAATAGGGCCTAACTGAGATGTCTATTCCCTGCTCTTGATCTCTAGCATCTAGTAATCCTCTAGTAAACCAGTTATTTTACTCGGAATCCTTTTCTGCACACACACACACGTACAATTTTTGCTTCAGGAAACAAAAGTGTTAGAAACGATAGTTTTCCACAATCTGTCACTATCTTCCTCAGCCATCAAGGCAAATAACAAATGACCATGCTGGCTCAGGGATTCTGCGAGTTAAAATTTTTAAAAAGTAACTTTTCCATGCTTTGTTTGTGCTGCTTGGAGATGCCGGGAATTGTTTGGAGGATGTCAGACTGAGGATCTCTGGGTGCTTCAGCCATGGTAATATTGCTAAATCTTTCTTTCTATCATTCTACCAGGTGATTAGAAAACTTGGATTCTGTTTCGAGATCTTTCACAAGGAGTACTAACATTTTTACCCCAACTCTCATAATAAAACAGGACCCACATTATCTTCAGGTGCATAGTTCATACCTCATTTCATTTATGTCTTCATACATTTCACCATCGCTGTTCTGACTCTATTTGAAAAGGAAGGAAAAGATGTTCACTGATATAAAATGCACTTGAGTGAGAGAGGGAATATTCTGTTCAATGGCAACAAGGTAATAATACATAGCAATCTTTGCATGCTTATACTCACTAATTGCTAGTTTACTTGATAGCTTTGTACAAGCTTAGGCTCAACAAATATTATGAGGTTTTCCCCACGATTTTCTCTTCCTATGTCAGCCTAATGAGCAGCCCTCTTCCCTCTCTGTAGTGACAGAATTGGATTTTGACCTTGAGTTCAGACTAACTGGATATTGATTAGTGGCGTACTGAGGCTCATCAGTGCCCAGGGCAAGGGGGTGGGACAAGCCACGGTGGGGGGGGCAGGGACAGTGGTGGAGGGGGCAGGACAAATGGTGGGCAGGGGCGAGGTGAGCGGCAGCAGGCAGGGGAGGGGCGAGTGGAGCTTGGCGAGGTGAGCAGCGGTGGGGGCAGGGCAAGTGGTGGGTGGAGGTGGGTGGGGTGAGTGGCGGCAGGGGTGGGGTGAGCTGCAGTGGGTGTGGCGAGCAGCAGTGTGGGGCAGACCAGGGGGTTCCTCTTTTTGCACCCCCCTGACATTAGCAGCCAGGGGACCCGCCCCAGTTGCCCCACCCTAGATCCGTCTCTGATATTGATCTTGAATTCAGACATGGTCCTACACCATGTAATAATTTTTGTGAATTGAAACAATCCGAGATACACACCCACACATAAGATCAGCCTGTTGAGATATACTGCTTCAGACAGCCCTGTCTGTCTGAAGTAAGAAAGGGTTAAGAGTTCTTCTTGACTCCGCTGCCATGGTGATGAAGTTGTAAAGTTTCCCTGCTGCTGTTTTCCCAGCTAGCGAAGCTAGATAACACTGGCTGAGATCTTTTCCCTGCTCTGTTCCCGTAACATGTAACCGCATGACACCTGCTATGTCTCATATGGATTGTTATGTCTGAACTGAGTCCTGTTCCCATCATGTGTAACTCTAAGAAGTTTGTTGACTGAAAACTGTACAAAAGAGCTGCTGAGAATGGGCAGTTTTTTTCTTCTCTTTCTTTCCTCCTTCCACTGCTGTGGGTTTGGAGAAATGCTGTGTTCTCTCCTTTGCTGAAGAGATGGATTTCACATAGACTTTATGCTTAATATGTTTTTCTGCTTTTAAGTTTTTTGCTTACAATAAACTGAGTAGTAATTAGATCCAGCTGTGCGGCCTCAATTCACTGGCAGCTTTTAATGGGACTCAAGAAGTTTTTGTGTTTTGCTTTCAAGCGCAGCCTTTTTCCTGTAGGTCATGCCCATGTTTTATGGCATGTTCCCCGGTTTTCCCGACAGGTTATGGGCCCAGCACGCTTCTGCTGCGTGGCTCAGCTGCCAGGAGCCGAAGTGTTTGAGGCCAAGTCGTGATTTATGGTGCCTGCCTGCCGGGGTGTGTTTTCTTTTGAGTTTTCAAGTTTGTGCCGCTGCTGCTCTGAGCTGAAGAGCCATGGAGCAAAGGTTAATTGGTGGCCTGCCTCTAACAAGGCTGAAGGCAACCAATTACCTAGCTCGGTCAGTGAAAATGGAAATGTTGCCCTCCAGATGGTATGGACTTCAGCCCCATTTGCTCTAGACAGCATGCCCAATAAATGGTCGGGAATGCTTGGAGATATAGTCCCAAAACATCTGGCTGGGAAAGCTTGCACAACTCAGTAGCATAACACCCCACAGCAAAACAGGCAGGTGACAATGGACACAAACAAATTAACAAACCATGCTATTACCAAATAAACTTCCAGCAAATAAACCATACTCTTACTGAAAGCTCTATAGAATAAAATGGTGGTTAGCTAGTAGACACCAAAGAGACCCCTGGCTGTGTTGCCTAGTTTGTGGACCCCCAAAGAAGCATCTATTGGGGATTTTATTCCAGAACAGAAGTGTTAACTGTATGTTATGGTGTATTTATATGTAATGAATGTTAACACTTACCTCATCAGTGTTTCCGGTTCCTGAGAAGTAAAAGGCAAAAGGTGATAGTTACTTTTTCTTCTTTATTTAATAATGTCTGACTATAAGCATTTAAACTGATGGATTGTTCTTTCTGCACAATGTGCCTTCTAGAACAGCCTACCCTAACCTCCAGATCTGTTGGACTACAACTCCCATCCTTCTAAGACAACTGAAAATGAACCTACTGCCTGATGATAATGATAATGATGGGAGTTGTAGTCCAACACATCTGAAGGACATTAGTTTGGAGAAACAAGTTTTAGAACAAGAGGATTTTAATATGTAAGAATTTTAATCTAATGCAAATATCTGTGCTTATATAATATGGAATTGTAACAAAAGAGTATTAATTGTGTACCAGTTGCTGTACTATGCAGTTCAATTTCCAGATCTGAACTGAATACTTGTACACTTCTGCATGTACAAGAGTTCCCCAATTAAATAGCAATAACTATAGATATATAGATAAGATATACAGCACAATGCACAGTACAGGTATACCTCAGTTAACAAAGTAGATGTGTTCTTGATCACTACTTCTTCAACTGAAAATTTGATACCAGAGGTACAAATAGCAGGGGGAAAAGTTTCTCACATCACCAAAAAAGAGGAAATTCGACATTTTTATTCTAAACTTAAACATACACATGTGAAATAAAATAACCAAGTCAGGTGGGGCTTGCGTAAGTTAAGAAAAACATTTTGAAGCTTCTAGTGACCACATAAAAGCTTCTTCGAAAATGCATGCAGGGATGATTTTTCCTTTTACTAGCCTTCATTTTTCTTATGCTTTCTACTTCAGTGGCCAGACTTGCAGATCTGTGCTTTTTTAACAAGATAGGAGGAGGTGGCAAGGCAAGCTAATCTCCTTCCCCACCCTCTTGTTTTGCTGTCTGTGCATGTTCAGTAAGGTTTCTGTAGACAGCTTTTGTTTACCTTGCCTGATGTAGGCAGGCCCATACAGCTACAAAGGGATCCGCTAGAGCAGAATCCCATTCTTTTCCAGTTCAAGCTTCATTGCATTGTTTACAGCAGGCTGGCTGATGCAACCAACCAATGAAAGTTTTTGGTTCTCCAGCCCTCTTTTACCACCCTCTCACTGCTGGTGCTGCTAAACACTTCCAACAAGAAAGAGGACAAGGAGGAAGGAGGGGTTGGGGGCATAGAAGACTTTGTAAAAAGGAGCTTCTTTGTCAGAGGCTTTGTTAACTGAAGTATGCCTGTATCCTATACATGGATCCTATTATTTGACCTGTTGTTCCATCAGTCCTGCAGACATACATCAGCTTTATGCTATTATTTCTCCCATGGCTTCTTGACAAGAAATGTGAGAATTATACCTGAGTATACTATATCTCTTTAGTCTCTCCTCACAAAAATACATTTGAGATTGCACGAAAAGAGAAGAAAGCACTTAACAGGTTTCAGTCTATAGTGTGGTTGTTCCTCATGATTTGAACATTGTCCAGGCCATTCAAATTCAAATTCAAATTCCTAAGTTCACGTTACAAAAGGCCAAATTCTTGGTCCGTAGAGAAAGATAAAATGCTACACACACACACACACACACACACACACACACACACACAGGATGACAAAACATTTTCACAAACATATATGTGCACATTTTGGATGCACATTTAGAAATAATTACAATCAGCCCTCCACATTTGTGGGTTTCATTTTTATGGATTTGATTATTCATGGCTTATTTTTTGTCAGCTCTGCTGCTGCCCTATGCCATTTTTCAAGTGCTAACTATCAATGGGCAGCTTGAACTTCCTTCTTATGAAACTGGACTTGGACAGGTCAATCATCTTCAAAGAGGACATAGAATCATAGAATCATAGAGTTGGAAGAGACCATATCCAGTCCAACCCCCTGCTATGCAGGAACACCCAACAAAGCATTCCCAACAGATGGCCATCCAGCCTCTGATTAAAAACCTCCAAAGAAGGAGACTCTACCACACTCCAAGGCAGCAAATTCCACTGATGGACAGCTCTGACCGTCAGGAAGTTCTTCCTGAGGTTCAAATGGAATCTCCTTTCCTGCAGCTTGACTCCATTGCTCCTTGTCCTAGTGTCTGGAGCAGCGGAAAACAAGCCCACTCCCTCCTCGACATGATATCCCTTCAAATATTTAAACAGGGCTATCATGTCCCCTCTTAACCTTATCTTCTGCAGACTAAACATCCCCAGTTCCCTAAGCCACTTCTCATAAGGCATGGCTTCCAGACCCATCTGCAGTTTGGTCACCCTCCTCTGGACACACTCCAGCTTGTCAATATCCTTCTTGAATTGAGGTGCCCATAACTGGACACAGTATTCCAAATGAGGTCTAACCAATGCAGAATAGAGTAGTACCATTACCTACCTCGATCTAAACACCATACTCCTATTGATGAAACCAAGAATCGTGTTGGCTTTCTTGGTTACCACATGACACTCCTGACTCATGTTCATCTTGTGATCTATGAAGACTTCTAGATCCCTTTCACATGTACTGTTAACCAGCCATGCGTACCCCATCCTATATTTGTGCATTCCAATTTTTCTGCCTAAGTGTAGGATCTTACATTTCTCTCTGTTGAAATGGGCATATTGTAATAATCTTGTACATTAATAGCAAGCTGATTTTCCCACTATCTGTCACCTTATAGCCACAGGAATACCAAGACGTTTAGAGCAATTAAAATAAAATATTAAAACATTGAGAAGGGAAGCCTATATTTTAGGGTGGAGTGGGGAGGAGAGGAGGACAGCCTGACAAAGGCAAAGATGATTGAACATGCTCAGTATGTACTGAATGCTGCTGCTGTCGTTGTTTTCCTTCAGGTTGTTTCTAACTCACAGGGTTTTCTGGAGCTGAGAATGTGTGATGTGCCCAAGATCACCCAGTGGGTTTCCATGGCCGGGTGGGGAAACAAACCCTGTTCTCCAGGACTGTAGTAAAACACTCAAATCACTACACCATGCTGGCTGTCTACTGAATGCTGACTATAGGTTAAAAGAAAACCAAATCCAGCAGCAGCCATAAAATAGCAGTGGGGACATGGGATGGAAAAATATCCTGAAAGAAGAGATGATTTGGTGAACCTTGAACAGGAGCACTTCATACTGAAATATTTGATCATCAAAAACCATTTAATTCTTAATATGAAATCTTAAATCTTACTAATGAATTAAATGGAATTAGTCTTACCTCCTGCAACAAAGTTTGCATCATCATAGTTATCCTCATTTTCCTGAGGTCTATAAAAGGGAAGAAATTAACATGTTACAACAGGAACAAAGATGAGGCTGAAATTCTCAAAATTGCTGTTGTCAGTGACAGCCTGATGTAAGCCCTAAGATGAATTAGAGGAGTTTTTTTTCCAAAACTATGTTCTAAACATGACACTTTTTTTTTCTGAATCTGACAGTATAGGCTTTCTGTATTTTAAAAATCTGCACTCACTTGCAAAAATTCAACTAGGAATCTTTTTCATATCATTGCATCATGTTGGATCACTGCTGCCTTTATTTTTTTTTTATAATCTTTATTTAAACTGACATTACACATTAAAATCACTCCCTAAACAAATCTTCTGAGATTCCAATAATACATTTTCTTCTTGAAATAATTTATACATACTCACATATATTCTTTCATTCCACTCGTGAAGCACCATTCTTATTCACTACTAAACCCCACTACTTTCTACTAAAAGCTTCGATTCATTCATCCCAACCTTTCTTCCCATTTCCCCCTTTCACTCTATTCACTCTTCCTTATATTTACTTCCTGATGTCACCTAGTCCCATTGTTCTAGTATCTTTCTAAGTTTCTCTTCTTTATTTCCCCCTCCAGGGGGAATTATATTTTATATTTTTTTTCTTTTTTTCTATCAAACATTGCCTTGTTTCTCTTAACTTCTTGTCGACCTATTCTATGTTCTATGCTCTTTGTAACTCACTCTCATTCGTCATTAGATCTGAGAGTCTCTGTCCCTTAATCCTCATTCTTTTATCCCTCCTTTGCTATATGTTCATCTACTAGTTTCCAATCTTCTTCGAGTCATCTTTGCATTCTGCCTTGAATCATCCCTGTTAGCCTGTCCATTTCTTTGAGTTCTACCACTTTTACTGTCCATTCATCTATTTGTGGTATGTTTGTATTTTTCCATTTCTTAGCGTAAATTAATCTTGCCGCCGTTATCATATATAAAATCACTTTCCAATGTTTCTTCTTTACTTCTTTGCCTATTCTTTGCGTCATATTTAATAAGAATAATTCTGGTGTTAACGGCAGATCTATTTGCAAAATTTCTGACATTTTTTCATGAATTTTTTTCTAGAAATATTTCACCTTTTCACATGTCCACCATATGTGGAAATAAGTCCCATTATCTTTGCTGCATTTCCAGCATTTATTTGCTTTTCTTTTGTATATCTTATTCAACTTTACTGGATCCAGATGCCATCTGTAGAACATTTTAAGATAGTTTGCTTTTAAAGGCAGTCCTGTGTTTCTCTCCCCCCCCCTCTAAAACAACAATTTGCTGTCCTTTCATGACATCTTAAATCTTCTGCCCAACGGCAACCACCTGGAAATCACAAGCTGCCCTTGTGAGGCAAAGGAGGACACAAGAGCACTTGTAGATAAGAACAGGAATTCCTAGTGTTGGTGTTGGAGGAGGAGCCCTCTGAGGCATGGCAGCTGGCTGAAGTTGCCAGAGTGGAAACTGGATAGGGTTCCTGTACTATTTATGGTTTTGTAGAATATGGAATTTCAGCAGGTTTTGTCATAGAACATGGTAACAAAGTAACTTCTGGTGGAATTCTGTCTTCTACACAACCAGTAAAAATACAGGGAGCCCTCTCCAAATTTCACTCTGGCAACCCTAGCATGTTACCGACCTTAGTGGCCTATAGCATTATACCACTTCATCTAGTGTATCCAGGAAAGAGTGGGAATTCCATGGTTCTGTCCTTCATCCTAAAGTATAGTTTTTCAGACTAGAGAACTTCCTTACTATCTGGCTAAAGGAATTATTTGTTTAACTGATAACATCTGCATCAGCAATATTACAAAGCCTAAATGCCTATGTGCACGTGTCAAGTGAGCCATGTGTGGGGTTAAGAGGAACTTTCTCTTCTTGAAATTTTCTGGAAAGGGCACACATACCACCAGTGAGTGATGTGAGACCCCAAAGTGACAGGATCAAATCAATCCCACTCTTTTGCCCTCTCTTTCACTTATGGAAACCCATTCAGTCACATCCTTTGATTCTCCTCACTCTTCCTGCTTTTCTTTCTCTCCCTATTCCTTGCCTTCCCCTTAACCTCTTCTCTAGCTTTTCTCCTCCTATTCTCTCTTCTCTTTTCTCTCTCCTTCACTCTCTTTAGCATAACAGAGCACCACACTCTGTAATTAAAGAACAGCACTGATTTTGAAAAAAAGGAGAGCTGGCCTATAGGTATGCCATTGAACATTTATATACTAGGCTGCAAGTAAAATCCATACAGTGTCTTTGAAGGTTTGTCCAGCACCTTCATGTGGGTTTCTGACCATGATAAACCCCCAACTTTGGCCACACAAAACTGGCTTCTGTTGCAAGCCTCTGTTGCTCCTTATGCTGCCACTAACCCTTCCTTTAGCCCAGAGCTTTCCAAACTCTTCATGATGGTGACACACTTTTTAGACATGCATCACTTCATGACACAGTAATTCAGTTTTACTAGCAAACGGGATGTTAAACTAATCCCTTATAAGAGATATGGACATATACATAAATTGTAATAATGAAATGTATGGGCACACAACATATCCCATGAAAACCTTTCATATATTTTAAAAAATATATGATTTATAAATAATAATGTACATTTCCAAGATTGTAGGCAACACACCTACGCACTTCAAGCGACACACTAACATGTCACGGCACACCGTTTGGAAAGCCCTGCTTTAGCTCATTAGAGTAATGAGCTTTACCCACACATGGGCATACACCAAACTACCAGTGGCATGAATACTTATTGAAAATGCAGTCTTAGGCAGACTCCTCCTTGAAGCAAGTTGTGCTTTGGCCTGCATAGCTGCGTCTAAAAGTTATAGGAAATGTGTAGACAGGGGTGAGATTCTAGACACCCAATACCCACATGTTAAATATTATGTTTGAAAGAGTGTGAAAGAGCACAACCATAGGTACAGAGGGGGAAAACTTCATCCATAGGTATAGTGGATAACAGATTAAGACTAATGAATCAGGAGCTTTTGTGGATTATAATCTCCTTCCTCAAATATATGACAGAATTCTTATTAAAAACATGAATATCTGAGTAAAATTTCCACCCCTCCCAACTCGGGATCATTGACAGAAAGCCAAATCTATCAATCACATATTTACTTGCAAAAGATGGAGTGAGGTGGGTCTTATTTCAACATAAGTAAATCTCCATAGTCTGAAGTGATTGTATTGAGAGTCCGGGCACACTGATATATTTTCTTTTTGCAAATCATTTTCCATTCCCCTCAGCCTCCAAGATTTCTGTTTGTAAAACACACACACACACACACACACACACACACAATTTGACCTCCCCCCAAATATTTATGGAAATCTTGGGATTCCCATATATTCTGATACTCCCTTGATGTTTTTAGTAGTCCTGTTTTTGGCTTCATAACTGTCATAACTATGTAAGTACATCAGTTCCATAGCTGCCATAAGTACCTAACACCTGAACTTACTCTTGGTAGGTGGACATGAAAAAGGACAGGATTAACAGCATTTTCTGCCCTCCATGAGTTTACCAATACCTCATAGTCATGCACTTACACAGGCATTCCCCCCCCGACTTTCAGGTAACAAACTAGAGGTATAAGGATGGTCATGTATCCTACTTTACAGAGAGTTGACCTATATAGGAATAGCTGTCTGGTCCAACTCTGGTTTAATGATAAATTACCTTTTAAGAAAGAGTAGTATAGGCCTTGAAGTTCCCCATCCACAATTACAACCTAGATAGCCGATGAAGGTTGTTTAGTTGTAGTCTTTCTCACTATGGGGACACATATTGCATTTCTATTCAAATAATAGTGATTATTTCTAACATCAATGTCTACATATGCAAGTTTGACTTGATTAAGAGACTCTTTTGTCCTCTTTCTTTCTTTCTTTCTTTCTTTCTTTCCTTTTTGTGTGTGATGGATTTCTTTTCTTTTTTTTGGCACTCCATAAAGGGCCATCCAGATGGGAAGGTAATGCAGGTAGACTGTTTAGCATGTCTTCCTCTGTTTTATACACGTGGATATAGCAGGTACACAATCAAAGAATGTGGCTGCTAAATCCTTTTGACTTGGGCACTTATACAACTGCTAGGGTTCAAGAATAGCATTCTCATTGTCACATAGCAATGAAAGAAAACAAATACTGTGACAAGGGTCAAAGAAAGGGAGTTTCAAAATGACTGTACAGGGAAAATGTTTCAACAGAGGTATGACCTAAGAGATTTCCCCAATTCACCAAGAAAGAAGAAAGGCAGATTTAATGTATATTCACACATGGTATCACACCTTGGTTTGATGTTTCGTGGAGGAAGGACTGGTGGAGCTTGTGCTGATGGGTGTGAACCTGGGGGTGGAGGGGGAGGAGGTGCTGCTGCTGGTGGCTGTGGGGCAGCAGCAGTTGGTGTGACAGAACTGGACGGTGGAAGTGGAGGGGGTAAGCCAACTGACTGCAGTTTGGTAGAGCCTGGAAAAAAGAAAGAAAAGAAACAAGGAGTGACGGAACACAAATATACTTAAGGAGAAGTCACAGTAAGAATGTTCATACTGTACATGCTTTCACCCTGTACAATACTGAGGTTCAGGTGTCTGTGAGACATCTGAAGCTGCCTTGGGTTCCACTCTGGGAGAAAAGCAGCATACAAATACAATAAATAAATGAATTCCTGGTTTGTACACAGTTACCAGAATCCTCTTAAATCCAAGGTACAATGTACTTGAATAGAATTAACAATACATGCATGCTGTGTCCTCCAAATGTCCTGATTTGGCAGGGACAGTCCTAATTAATGTTGACACACACACACACACACTGCTTTTCAACAGCTTATACAATGGCACAAGGAAGTTAAGACGGACCAAGGCGTCCTGTCACGGAGGTCGTCCGCACCTTGGATCGGACTAGGTTCGGACTATTTACCTTAGTTCCGCACCTAAGTCCGATCCAAAATGCCCCCAAGTGGTCCTCCAGCACGCTAAGTGAAGACCGGGAAAAAATGATCTTTCAATTTTCTGGAGCGCACCATTTGCTCCTGCTCAGTTGTGCAGATGCGCAGATTCGCACCAATGTGAGCTTGCGATCAGCGGAGGGCGAGCTGTGGGCGTGGCCAGCTTCAGCAGTTGGTCCGGACCCATAAACAACTGGAAGCTGCCATTTTAGCCTCCCCAGTGCGGATCTAAAGACCTTGCGCTGCTCTGAATCACCCTGGAATGAACAAAGGAGCCCTGCGGAAGGGCTTAAGGGAAAGTCCGCGTTGCTTCGATGCCAGAAGAATCGGTAAGTAATGGCACGGAGCGATTCACTCGCCTCGTGCGGAAAGGGCCAATATCCCAGTTTCTCTCTCCTCCCACTTTCTCCCTTTGTCCCTGGCATACTTTAGTTGCTGCAAACTGAGTTCACAGTGGAAAAGTAGTTTGTACTCAATGAACTGAGAAGAGGAGAGAGACAAAAGGAGGGGGGTGAATTTGGTCCTTCCCAGTAGGCTCAGATAAAAATAAACGGCTGCAGGATCTTCTACCTTGTATGTTTTTCCTGATTAATAACTCATTTTGACCACACTCTGATGTTGCTTTGCTGCAAGTTTCCTGGTTTTCATCTGTGAAATGTTGGAGGATATGGTATGCTTGTGTGAGCTGATCAGCCTGTTAGGGTGGATAAACAAACCACACCTCACTGTATCCCCACGTGGACACAGAGCTGTCTTGAACCCCTAAACACAAGGTAGGAAGGTGGAAAAGAGAAGGAAAGACAGAGAGACAGGCAGGCAGGCAGACAGACACATATAACTTTGGTCAAAGGATCCTAGGAAGGATGATTTATTCTCTCAGGCTTCCCTTCTTATACCATTTTTATGTTTATATTAAAGAATGCTTACAGAAAAGAAAAGATTCATGTATCAGCACTGGCAGAGTCACAGCTTGTACATGTGTTATATTCTATCTGACACTTAACTTCCCAAGTCAACATGACCCTGTTACATCCTAGGTCACTCTCAAAGATATCTTTCACATTTGCAGTGTCCTTCTGTTTGCACATGCTGATTATAAATAGGAGCAGAGCAGAATAAACTATTCTAAAGCAAGGTTGTTTGATGTGCTACAAGTGTCTAAAATGCCAATTAATATCACAGTTAATGACTATTAAGTATTAATTCTATGGCAAGTTACAGAGCCCCAAATTTCAAGCCTAACAAGCGTAGGGAGTCCCTGGAATTGAGTCAGGGTTGCTGTAAACCAGCACACACCCCCAAAATTGTTTTTTCTTCTTCTTTTGACATCTTTCCTGTCGGTTTGAAAACTATGCTTCAGTGCATTTTTCAGAGGGGATGGTATCCATTGCTCAACAGAGTCATAAAAGAATAAATGACCCAGAAAAAGATTAAGAACCACACAAGTGAAGTAAAATGTTCCTAAAGTTTCCATGGAGCACAACTCTTTTTCTCCCAGAGCTGCTCCTAGTAAATTCTGAAAAGGATACGTGGTGTGTGTTTGTGAGAGGAGGGATTCTGAGGTAAGAGTACAAAATTTGAGAGAGGAAGAGACTGAGGAGAGCAGAGGAGACTACATCAATAAGAAGCGCCAACTACAACAAACAGCAGACAACACAACTGCAGCCATGCTTTCAACTTAACAGGTATCTGCCAGCAACTCTGAGGCCAAAGATGGCAGGATGAGGCCTGCGGTGGCATTCCAGCCCAGGGCACTGCAGCAGCAGACATACATGAGACTTAAGTGGAAATCTGATTTTATGGACTCCAGCCCTCTCCCTTAGTTTCCTAAGACCTTATAAAGTTCTGAATTGTTCTCACTTCTTTCTTCCCCTCCTTATTAATTTTTTTTAGCAAATATTCTTCACTAAGTTTTCCATTCAGCTTTCAAGATTTCATAACAGTGTTTTTGTGGGCAGATGAAATTAAAAAAAAAAAACCCTTTACAGAGTTGAACTACTAATATTTATAATGATTGAGGCAGAGGCAGTAACTTTTCCAGAGAAGAAGCCCTGATGATTTTTATGTATAGGACAGCAGCAATGCTTTATGAAGAACTGCTTAAATTAAAGAAAAATCCACAAAATCCCAGAAATCATTCTTTCTTTTTGTTTTGTTAATCTGGAAATATAAGCATTTAAACAGCAATGTAAACACAGAAACCACTGTATGGACATATTTACATTCCAATATGCTTACACTGCATATGCCTTGAATGTTATGTGTGCATAAATATCTACATCAGTGTAGAATAAAATAAAATATTTGCGTTTTCCACAATGTAGCAAGCTGATATTAATTGTCCTCATAGCTTCTGTCTAGAAAAGGGTGATGACCTGATATGACCATAAAATGTGCACCAAATTGGCTTCCAGTTCTCCGTATCCCCTGACTACCCAGTGCTGCAGTCTGTCACCCCTCTTAATGCTCCCTTTTTGTCTAAATGACAGCATCGACTTCCTATTTATCTGCCTTCTGCAGACGGCTGCCTGTAGTTAGCTTCACTTTGTCTTGCATATTACTCAAGATACGGAAGACTATATTATGTTGCTAGCAACTTGCTTCTTACAAGGTGCTTGTTTGTCTTTCAGTTCAAATTAAGAAACACATCCCTACTGTGTTTCTTTTAGTGTGTGTGTGTGCGAGAGAGAGAAAGTGTTAGGTCTTTCATTTTGCCATTTAATATATAAGGGATGTAGTTTTACTACACCATTGTAAATAATGGGACTTGAGCATTCATGAATTTTGATATCTGTCTTCCTTTTTGCACACCTCAAAATATAGCAAATGGCTTAGTTAAAAGAATCAGGTGATTAGGTGGAGGAAGAGACATGATTTAGGGTGAAAACAAAACACTGCATGGGAAAATTATGATTATAATGCCTAGTGTTTTCAATTTTTTAACTTTAATGACACCATAGAAGGAAGGCTCTGAATCCGATTAGAGCACTGGAGGAGATGGGGGCTAGCCCTTTCTTATTATGTTCCTCTGCAGACTGTTAGCCTATACTCCATTTTTTGTGGAGGGGGAGAAATATGACAATAACAGGAAAAGCTACTACACCTTCCAAGATTTTACAAGTGAAAATTGGGACATTTGTGGCCGAGCAACATAAGAGTGTGGTCAAGACGGCAGAAAGTTATTAATGAGGAAAAGAAGACAAGCCCCTTCTCTCTCCTACCCTCCTATTCAGTTAATGGATTGCAAATTACTTGTCTGTTTTGAACACAGTTTACAGCATTTGAGGTAACTTGAGGACAAAGTAGGAAGATGAGAGAGAAACTAGGCCATTTTAAAAGCAGCTGAAAAGATGGGAGGACAGAGATTTAATCTAATGTCTGTGCCAAACTGGAATAGCTGGAGGCTGTACAGTAAATAATGTAATAGCAAATGGATGAAAGGTAGCAAATTACAGTCATCCCTCCACATTTGCTAACGTTAGGGGCATAGGACCCCCATGAATGTGGAAAAATCGTGACTAACTCTAGGCCCTCCCAAACAATATTTAACGTATAAAAAAGTATGATCACCATGTTCAACCCACCATGGATTCCTTTGAGGCATCAGGGTTCTTTCACAAGGCAGAAATGGGTGGCTGGTGGGGCTTACCACCACCTCCACTGCTGCCCCACACCATTTTTAATAGGGCCTCGTTCGCAGTTTCAGTCTCACAAGACTTGCAGTCCCTATTAAAAATTGCACAGGAAGGCAGCAGAAGTGACAGCAAATAATCTGTGAATAATCAAATCCACAAAAGTGAAACCTGCAAATGTGGAAGGCTGACTGTAAATATCAACATGGACAAGCCAAAGACAGGAGTGATCTCCCAATAATTTCTTAAAGCTGGACCAAGACCATACTATCTGGATATTGAAGAGCAGGGAGTTCCATGCATGAAGAGTATAATAAAGCCAGGCAAGATCATATTCTGGGCAATGTCCTAAGACCTTTACCTGAGGTCCTGCTCAGAGTCCCCCCAACAATAGTGAGTGGGTGGAGCCTACTTGTGAGGAGGGCTTATTGTGGTGGGTTTCAGATTCGGACATGTCCTCCCTTAGAGAGGTCCATCTGGCGCTTTGCTTGTTTTCAGCATTAGGTGAAGATTTTTCTATTCTTGTAGGACTTTTAACCTATTTTAAGTCAGAGCTTTAAAACTTCTCTCCTGCTGTATTGTTTTCTTCTGTCTTTGATATGTTCCTTTACTGCTGCCTTCAGTTTATGTTTCAAAGTGATACTGCTTGGTTTTACCGGCCTAAAAATTCATTGTTACACTGGCAATGCAGCAATAGTGTAATGAAACTTAATTTTACTCTCAGATGCATTCCCCAAATTGACCCTCAGATAGTCCCCTAAATTGGCTTCAAGATGGTTTCCTAGTCCTCCAGGGCAGGTTTTTGAGGCATGGGTTGGTGATAGTTAGCAGTGAGAAGGGAACATCCCCCCTCCTTTACGTTGTTTCGACAGTGGACATCCAGCAATGGGTATTGTCTGTTATTGGGTCTTTTTGGGGGGGGGGGGA